>JAPEVC010000128.1:0-104847 GCA_027946555.1 Gnomoniopsis sp. IMI 355080
GGAGAGGGGAGAGGGGGGGGACTACTCATTCACGTCAAGTAAATTTGCTCGTTCTTGTGTTATGTATATCTCGGCCGAATTGGCAACGCCGCGTACATACCACGCCAAATACTTTGCGTGACTTTAACCTAACTCGAGCGAATATAACATATATAAGCAGTATCAGTCCATTAGAGACTACGATTTATGTAAGTGTTGTACCGGGTTTATACATCATCGGCGCATCCAACTATTTATATCCAAATTCTGCGTATCATCGCGTGTCGTGACACACAAGAAATCAAGTCCTGTGCGTCCTCCGCTTCCCTCTCGTAGACCAGTCATACGCGACACGCCTTGAATCCCACTTGCCCCCGAAATAACGCCCATCCAATTGCTGTAGATAAACCATGACCTGCGCCGGTACCAATGCACCTTAAGCCGACTTGCAACGCTCATACTGTCAGTTCCCCGTTCGACCCATAGTCTAATTCGTATGCGCCGCTCTTAGTCGGCTTTGATTGCTCTGGCGGGCCGGTCAGTCAAAGGAACCATGGGATCTATTGTTAAAGAGCAAAAGCGTAGTGACTTGACTTACCCATATATCCTCCTGACAAAAGCATACGCGCTCAAGAACCCCACCGTACCCGTCAACAGACCATAGACCAAGCATGCCATGAAGCTGTACGTAAAGAACAAGATCGAGCTGAGGAATCCCGTAATGTGCAGCTTGGCAAAATAGTACCAGATGCAGTACATGAACACCCAGAATGAACTGCCACCGCCGACCAAGAATGACTGCCACCACCAATTATAGTTTTCACTGCACAGCTGGACGTAGATGGTCACCACCGTCGTTTCCGCGACCGTAATGATCAAAATGAGTGACACCACGGACAAGAAGCCAAAGACGTAGTAATACCCACTCTTGTCCTGCCACACAGACTGGAACACAAACAACAGCTCGATGAAGATCACCGCGAACGGGATCAAACCGGCAAGCAAGACGGAACGCGTTCGCCTGATATACCACGCTTGCAGTGGAATCTGCCGAGGGATTGTGCTCGTCTTGGTTGGGTGCTCCCAAGCACCGCCGCGAGTGAAGCCATAGCGAGAGCCCACGTACACAAGAGGCAGCTGGATGAAGAGCCACAAAAACAGGATGGCGATTAGCGTACCGAAGGGGATAGCCGTGCTCGAGGCCTGGGCCCAAACAAACAGGTTGAGGATGAAGATCAGACCGAAGGCAAGGCCCGGGAAGAGGATAGCTGTCACCAAGGCGTTCCTCACAAAGTCCTGTCCGTCGAATGTCTTGTACACTCTGGCTGAGAAATACCCAGAGAACAGACCGGCGACGACGAAGAGGCCGATACCGAAGCTGATAAACCCACCACGCAGACTGGGGTTCAAAACACCTAGAGCGCTTAGTGCCACGAGTCCCACAGCCATAAAAAGCAACTGCATGCCGGATCCAACAAGCGGAGCCAGAATCCATCCAAACTTAGGCGCTCTGAAGACATCGGCATGTAGCAGCTTCCAACCAGTCACATCTTCGAGACCCTCCTCTTCAAAACTACCGTCCATGTCATGATCAACATCGTCGCCCTGATCGAGCAGACCGGAAGCCTTCTCGGATATTCTGGGCGAGCGCAGTCCTTGGAGCAATTTGAGCTTTCCTTCCTCGGCGCGAGCCTCTTTGTACGCCTTGATGTCGGTCCGGATGGTCTTGGCCATGATCATGAGAACAATGCCAGTGAGCAAGCTACAGATAATGATCGAGTTGACAATAGCCAGCCAGTGAATGCGGGAACCTTCCTCTTGGTTGACAAAGTAGAGGTCCCACCTCGTCTTCCACTCGATGGTGTTGTCCTCTCGGAAGTAGACCGAGTAAGTGTACGGGATAGTCATTTTGGCATCGTCGTCGAGGTTCTCCAAATCAATTTCCGGGTGATACGAAGATTGCGGGTAGAGGGAGTTGGCGAGATCCCTGGCTGTGTCGTTGGGTGGCATATACAGCTCAAAGCTCTGTTCGACATTCTGCAGATCGGCGGGACAGCCATCTTGGCCTCTTCTGTTGGCCGGTCCAATGCTTTTCGGGTAGACTTCAAAGCCCACAATCACTTTCTCGCCCTTTTGACCAGCTTTGCCAGGCGCATCTCGGTAGCGGATCACGATTGTGTGGTGATTGTTGAGGAAGTACCTCGGTTTGCCAGACGAGGTGTCGGTGAATCCTAGCTTGAAGCCTGCCGCGTAGTACTTCCTGGTCTTGTCGGTCGTCACAAAGCTTGTGGCTCCGGGCAGGTTGTCCACAATCCACTCCACCACATAGTTATCTCGTACGAGCTCCCGCGCCCGCTTCAGATCATGTCTGTCGATCTCGCGGCTGCACAGCGAATTGCATTCCTGATCCTTGAGCATTGCCAGCTCCATATCAGATATCACAATTCGATCGCCTCGGAGTATTTCGCCGAGATTGAGGGAGATGCTCTGTCCGCTAAAGAGGCCGGCACCGGGGCGGTGCTGGCCCGTGGGTGAACATGTGAAGGGAAGATCGTTGTAGGCATATTGTAATTGGGTATTATCGGAATATGCTTTGTTCACCATCAAGGGAATTGGCTCATTTTGTTGGTAAGACTTAATCGACCATCCTGGGCGACACAAGATACGTCAGACATATTGGGGATGTGATACGGGACGAATAGTAGCACGAGAGGACTCACCTGGGATATACCACGCTTCGACCTGGCACCAGAGCAGCGTGGAGACCAACAGGCCCAGAACTTTTCCTCTACGTGATGCTGCCATGACTCCCGACGTTGACTGTCCTTTGCTTTAAACCCTTGTCGTAGTACACGATCTCACCAGACCATGGGAAGCGAGGGTGGACGAGACAGCAATGGGTGTGACCAGATGACTATGTGGTATTTGAAACTCGGAAACCCCGAGTCGGGTCCCCAGTGCACTGATCGTGGTGGCCAAGAGCCCGGAGACGAACCCCCAGATTAGTGCTGGCGAGGCGTTCAAGAGGCGTGAATCGCGTTGCGCGGAGCGAGTCACGAAGCAGATCCGGAAGCGTACGACAGAGCGGAAATCAATAATATGGTGGGGGTTGTGTGGTGCAACCTCGGGGGTCCGGAGGAATGGGTGATTGTTTTTTTCGGTGGTGATACCGTGGCACAAAGTGGTGGCGTCACTCCCGGGGCTGGTAATGACGATCACTTTGTCCTCGAGAGGCAGGTCCAGATATGCTTTGGGAAGTTTCAAGCTGAGAATGTGTCTCTGAGCTAGGAGGGCAGAGCAGGAGCGATTGTGGCCGTAGGACAATCCAGATTAAAAAGCGAGTGTAATTGGGCCGAAGTCCCCGATAATTCGATCCGAGATCCTGGGGAAAATCTCAAGCTCGTGACTGCAACGCCAGTTCGACGCAAGTAAGACAGCTTGATGGTAGTGTGCTGAGAGCTGAAGTGGAGGGAGGAAGGCGTGGTAAAGGGACACCGTTAGGGCGAGCGAGTGGAAAGAGAGTGTGGGAGGGGGAGCAGAAGGGGCCATATAACAAAAGAAGACGCGTAATTCTAGCTCTCTCTTTCTCTCTCTCTCTCCCCTTCGTGCAGATCTTCTTAGTGTCTACCGGCCTTCCTTGCTCCTGTTAAGACTCTAGACCCAATTTGACAGCGGGAGAGGCACAGATAAACTCATGGATGTGATGGAAGGGTTCGTTGCATTACCGGGCCAGCCAGGCGCTGCCAGGGCCTGCCATACCCGCCGACCCGCCAGGCCAGGAGAGAAAGAGCCAAGACGGCCTGTAGCGTCTGGACGGAGGACCCCTGTTGGATCCCTGCTAGCCCTTTTCTGCACGATTCCCGGGATTTCCATTGGCTGCTTGGCAGGTCGTATCAGCGTTGAAAAGTGGACCCTGTTTCTTCCGTGCATTCTAGTGGGTTGCACCATCCAGTTTACCCTAAAATCTTGTATAATGGAGGCTTTGAGGTTCTCAACAAGATAAGCTTCAATTTTCGTATGTCTATTTGTTGATACCTAGTACTTTTTACTGCACCTTCTGGAAGGCTATTTGGAACAGGCCGCAATTCCGCGTCTGGTTCGAGTCAAGCATACTTCCGTATGTACTATTACTCGGCGGGACAATTTGCACGACTGCCGGGCACTTGCTTGGTTGGGAAGCTGTCATTACCAAATACTACGCACGGGTACTGCGTGCTATAAGGTATGAGGCGATCCACCGATGCAATGCACTCTATCAACCAACCTTGAAAGTGCAGGTAAGCAAGTCATCCATCACTTGACCCGCTTACCCACATGTTCCCCCCCCCGGCCCTCCCCACCAACCGTCCGGGTTAGTGGGTTCAAGGTTGTTCGAGAACCATATTGGGTTGAGAATCCCTCTACCCAAGCTTCATTCCGACTAAGCGTTCATCTGGTGTCTTGTTTCACACCAGTTCCCTATCACACGCTCCTTCTCGGTGAAATTGCGAATAAACTGGGTGGCGTGTGTGGTCGAGCAAATGGTGGAGTTATCAGGGCTTCGTCATCAGTTGTAGTTGTCTTCTGTTCCGCGAGGGTTCCGTGAAAAGGGGGGGGGGACAAGGGAAGAAAAGAAAAAAAGGGGGGGTCCAGAACTGGCAATTTGGCAAATGCTGTATTATCGCACGTGTTAGGGAAGATTATCAACAGCTCCATCACACCATTTGTTACGCCACAGATGTCCAACAATACTCAATACTCAAAGAATCAACATTCCAGCGGCAAGCAACCCTGGTAGTCTACTATGCAAGGTGCTTATACTACGTTGGTGCCACATAGAATATCCAGTCAAGTCGATGTTCGTCTAACGATTACAACAAACTAGATAATTACATTTAGGTTACATATAGGCACCTAGGCAGGAGCTACTAAACTCATCAGATTGCTGAACACTATGTATTCTTTATATTCGAATGCTCCACGTTGTCCTGAATTGCAACAAGACGCCATCCTACATTTTTGACTTGGCCTGTATGCGCACCAATATTTTCCCACAAAATCTCAGAATAGCAAACGCCAAAGAAAGAAATCGCGCCTGGGGTATATAACACTCACTCGTGAGGCCAATCTCAATCTACAATGCCCACAACTGTTTTTTCAAGCCCTTATCCCAGCAAAATGTGCTTAAAACGCAAACGTTGCACCACTCTTCCCATCCTATCCGCGCCTCTCATACCCAGGCAACCCACCCCAACCACCATCTCCTTCCTCCATTACACCCAACATCCTTGGCCGCAAAAAGTCATCCACCGCCGCATCCTCCATCGCGTCCGCCCAGGTCGGCAAACCCTCCTCCTCCTCCTCCTCCCCCGCATCATCCTCCCCCATACCAGCAGCCCCATGCGCATTCCCCACCACCGTGATCTGCACCGGCAAATCCAGCGAGATCTTGGTGGCCACGCCCGAGTCTACCGTCAGCGTTACGTGCAGGGTGTACACACGCGAGACGATACAGCTGTGGAAGGTGGGCACAAAGGTCTTCCTGGCGGTGGGCAGGGTGAGTGGAAGGTGGATGCTGGTGGTGTGGACGACGGAGGAGTTGGTGGACGTGGTGGTGGTAGTGGTACTCGGTGACGGAGGGCGCGTCGTGCGGATCAGGTTGGCCAAGCTGGACCTGCGTCGTTGGGTGCGCTGTTGTTGTTGCTGCTGCTGCTGCTGCTCAGACTGCTCCTCATCCAGTGATGTGTCGCTACCGTAGCCCGAGTCGCGCCGCGAGAGGCGGTGCGTGAACCACGAGGGCCTGTTATCCTCCAGATTGGCGGTGGGCAGGCTGACGGAGGTCGAGTAAATGCCGCGGCGTGCGGCGAGGCCTGCTTTCATAAATTCGCCAATGTTGGGGAAGCTGTTGAACGGTCCTGCAGAGTAAAACGTGTACGCGACCATCTTGGCCGCCACACTCGTGATCTTTGGTGGTTGCGCATCAGCTGCCAGGGGAGTGAACTGCAAGTCGAGCTGGGCCACCGTACTTGCCGCCACCCGACCGTCTGGGTGGAGGGCGAGGGCCCGGGGTTGCTGCGCCGAGACGGTCAGGGAGCCAAGCTTGGAGGAGAGGATGTTCTTGCGCAGGGTCTTGGTCCTCGACATCCTGTATAGGGGGTCGTGCTCGCTGATGGTGAGCGGGGCGGACTCGGCAAAGGCCGGGAGCACCTGGATGGATTTGACAGCCTCCATGACTTTGATAGGGCGGCCACGAAGCTCCGGCTCGCGCCAGACGCGCGCCTTGATACTGTAGACCACCTCGGCCATGTGGGGGGCCAGGTCGTCCTTTTCCCAGTTCCCGCGGGCCCAGGAGCCCATGGAGGGCGGGAGGCAGAGGTGCTGCTCCCGCACGTGTTCTGAGTCGACTTTGTGGTGGCATGCGGACAGGGTGAGGAAGTTGGGAAGGACAAAGTGGAAGGGGATGGTGAGGGTCCTCCCGGTCTCCAAGACGCGAGGAACGGGGTAGGTGGACTCGGGGATGGGCATGACCAGCTTGAGAAAGGTGTGGGTCGACTCGCTGGGAGCAGAGTAGCCTTCCGTGCGGGTCTTGGAGGCGCCTATGAGATCGATTTCGATGGAGTCGAAGCGGACATCCCTCTGGGTTGTGATGGTGACTTGTCCCGAGACCGGGCTGGACGAGGTATATGTCTTCATCTTGAAGTGGTTCTTGATATCTATCTGGACATCAGACTTGGGGAAGGGTGGTTTCCTGGCATGGCCGGACATGGAGGAGCTGTCCTGGCTTTGGCTGCTCGCGGGGACTGTCCTGGCGGACATGCTGGTGGTCCCGAATACACTAGCTAGAGACATGAGGTGGACAGGCAAGTTGGTGTTGTGGAAAGCGGTAGTATGGTGTGGAGGAGTATATAGTGACCCGGTAGAATGTGTTCCTTCCATTGGGGAAAGGTTGTAGTTGTAGAAGCAATCTTATAAAACCGCAAGAGCCATTATAAATACCATAGCAAGACACGACGAGATGGGCGGGCCGTGTTATATATGTCATGAAAGGCGCGTGCCGTACCGGGAAGGAAGCTGACGCCAATGCGCACGAACAAGTGACAAAGACACCGCCAGAGTGTGAAATTGAAGATGCAGGAGGAAGCTGAAACTAAGGATTCTAAGCAATCATTGAGTCATTCCGACCCGGGCGATGGTGTGTAGAGTACGATCTCTAAAGGAAGTGGAAGCCGAGCACCGCGGTGGAGATCCCTGAACCTTAACAGAGCCCACCTCCTTAGGGACCGCACCAGTTACACCAGTGGGCAGCACACAAAGAGGCCCGGGAACGGGACTGAGTGGATGTATGGGTTGATGAATTCGGCCTAGTGTGCGAGCCAACAGTCTGGTAGGTGACGACTGTTTGGGCATACTATGTCGTCTGGAATCGTCAATTGGAGGGCGTCTGGTGTGAAGAGAAACATTTCACTGATTAACCCGTGTCTCGATCTGGACAGACGTTGCACCATCTGCAGGGTCTCTGTTCATGATAAGAGAATTGATTTTGATTGTGGACGGATTGGGGATGTCCAACCATGGCTTCTGTTCAACCATGGCCTCGTACTGTTCAAGTCTCTTGATTTCGAATCGGCATCGACATGCTGCAGGGTACGACATCCTGTGGTTGGTAGATATAGCGCTGACATTGTGTGATGCGTGATGATGATGTGCTGCTCAAAAGGGGGTTGAGTGTGTGTGTGCGTGCGTGGATCTTTTCCTTGTCGTTCCTACGCCCTCCCGCTCGACAAGCACTTACACCGTTCCACTAGCCGATCCCCGCAATCTGGATCTGCACCTTCTGGCCCGACAGTCCGGCAAGGATCAACCGGTACGGAGAACAGCTACCTACCATAGTAGTACGGAGCACAAGTACATAGTGCTTAGGTACTTTCTTCATCACGTTGTACATCTGTTCGATAACGACTGTCCATCCCCAAGCTTTCACCAGAACAACCAGAAGCACCAGCTGGAACCTCATTCCCATCCCATGTGAATGCCCCACGTAGTATTTACTAGGGTACCTTCTTTGCGTGTGTCCAACGTCACTTCTTGCGCAACTGCGCTTGACCACAAGGCGCACGCCGGCCCTCCGAGAACGGAGCTGAGGAACTCCAACTGTTCCAACGCAACCAACACCGAAGACGATGGCCAACAAACGACGCCACGGGGAGGGGCAGCCTGTTTTTGCATGCTTACTTTGCCTGCCTCTTTGTTTTTGAACTTCACATGTGCCCGCGGCAGTAATACTATGATCCACGGCGCATCTGATGACCCGGGATGGAGAAAAGGCCCCACCCAAGCCTCTTTACATGCGCACACAGTCTAACACGCCCAGTTGTATTCCGAGATGCCTTGACCGGAGATGATTGTATTGTATGGCCTACGAGGTGCGGTAGCCTGCATGTTTCCTCGTGTGTCTAGGAGAGTCTTCTACTCCTTCCGGTCAGCCTGAGATTGCTTTCTATGCGGGCCGATTGGGCACACTCTCCAACTCGGCCCACTTCTATCTCCAGACTTGTGGAATCCGGGGAACGCAAACCCACAGTTACGCACAAAACTGGTTATCACCTAGCTACTGCTCACGTATGTACATGAGGATATAGCAAACCCAACCTCGAAACGTTATCATCCCGTCGTCCTTCTACCAAAGCCTTGTGCATTTTAGGAACAAGGATTCTTGTTTTTCTCCCCCCCCCCTCTCCCAAAAAATAGTTCTGATTTCCCGTGTGTCATGTTTTTGAAAATTTTCAACACAAATGTCTCTATACGTGAAAGCGCGTGCCAAGCATGCGGCTCTTCTTGCCCTTAGGATATACCCGATGGCCTGGACTCCACCCTGCGAGCGCTAATCAAGGTAAGCTTTGATCCCAATCTTCACATTTGACTCACCGGCCAAAACCTAAAGCAAACACGGGCCGGGATCCCAAAACATAACGAGAAGAATTTTTTCACATCTTAATTATTTTACTTTGAGTTAGAATGGCCGGTTCGGTGCTCGGTGCTCGGTGCTCGGTTCTCAAACGTGATATGAACTATTGGACAAGCTTCAACTACAGTCAGTCTTTCGCAAAGATTATAGATCAACGTATATAGACCCAATGGAAATTGCATTCCCAAAATTGTTTCTCCGTTGGACAATCTAATGAGTTCGCACCATCAATAATGCACGGCGGGGCTATGAGACATAGGTGCTTCAAGCGTAATCTACGCTAGCCACCAGCACAAAATTTCATCACGAGAACAGTCACCAAAGGAAATTTGGTAGAATCAAACCTAGCCCATGCAGAATGCCTTCTTCAACGCTATCTGGCTGACTAAATACTCGCCCTCCGTGGCGCCATTGTTCTCCTCAGTGCCTCCTTCGCCTCCGTCTCTTCCTTGAACGGGAAGACCCCTTTCTCCCGCAATTGCTGCAAGAACTTCTGCCCAAACTCGTAACCAACCTTGGTGATCTCATCAAATTTGCCAAAGTCTAGCGTGCCGTAGTCATCGATGGGCGGGCGCATGTAGAAGCATCCCGCCATGTTCTTGGCACGTTCCAGCGCGTCAACGCTCGACACGTAGGCCAGGCGCGCCTGGATCTCGGCCAGCGTGGGCGGATTGGGATCCGAAGAGAAAGGATTCCACCGGTTCCAAAACGCCCAGGCACCAGAGAGCGTGTCACCAAACGACTGTGGGGTGTTATCGTCGAGAGAGCCGACATCAATAGCAAATATAGTGTCAATGCCCAGCGACTTCATATGGGACACCGTCAGGTTGTCAATGTATCCGCCGTCGAGGAGCATGCTACCCTCGTCACACAGCGGCGGAAGCAGACCGGCGAGTGACATTGATGCGCGAATATATCGCCATGCGTATCCGCTCGTATGGATCTCTGCCCGACTCTTGCTGATGTTGGTTGTATTGCAGTAGAACTCCAGCCAAAAGTCCTCAATCTGCGTCTTCCCAAAAATCTTGAATATGCCACGATTGAACTCGTGTCCGGTCGTGTAAGAGGCCGAAGGATACGTAAGGTCGAGTGCGAACCTCCATGTGCTAGCCATTCGGCCTGCAAATTTCTTTGCCAAGCCGAAAATTGGCACGACGTCTGCATGCGTCGCATATAGACCACCAATAAATGAGCCTATAGACGTGCCACCAACGATATCGATAGGGACCCCAGCTTCTTCCATTGCTCGAATGATGCCAACCTGCGCGATGCCCCTCGCTCCTCCACCACCAAGCACCAGCCCGACAGATCTGCCGCATAATCGTCGAGCAAGACGGTGAAAATCACCTTTAAAGGGCGCGTCGGGCGAGTAAACGCCGCTGTATCGAACCTTTCTGGAAGTGTATTTTTGTATCTCGGCCTGCAAGATTTGCACCCTCTCCTTGAGGTTGAGACCGAAACGCTTGGCTGGCGCATGTATAGGCATGGTTTGTGGTCGGATATCCATCTGAACGTGGAAGTGCCCACCGTTAATCCACACTCGGTTCTTCAGCCAAGATCTTGTCAAACCAGATACAGAGTAGCGCTCAGCATGGAGTAGCACGAGAGTCTTCCTTGCAGTCGACTTCTGACCTAGCATGAAGCGTTCATACTCTCCAATCTCAGGGGAGCCTTCTGCTAGACCGACGAGTAGGATGCAGTCTGCTTGAGTGATGCAAGTTGACGTCCAAGGCGAGTTGACGCTCGTGTCTGATCAAGGAACGGGAGTCAGCTTCTTGAAATGCAAATTTGATGCAAAGACAGTTGATGTAAAAGTAAGTCATGTGTTCAGGAAAAAATTAGAGTTTACATTAGCCATCACCGGCTGGTAGCCTTAGGGATGTGGAATTTCTCATCATTACAGACGGCAGAGAACAAATTGACGAAGCAGAAAGGATTCAAGCTTACCTGCCACGTATATGACGAGACCATACTTTTCTTCCAGATCAGCCAGATACTGAGACAATCTCAATTTGCCCATCTTGTTGAAGGCGTGCCTGCCGAGGTGATTGAGAATAGCAGACTGATTGAGAGAGGTGGCCCCATCTCGAGTACCAACTTGCGAAAGTGCAGTCATTAGCCTGTTGCCAAAGTCTATGACTGGGACTCCGGACGTCACAGGCAAAATTGCAATAGTTCGTAGGTTGAGCGTGGATGAGCTCTTGCTAGCGGACGACCGACCCCAGCCCTCTTTAGCCACCGAAGGTTCTTCAACCAGAGCACGCATTTTGGACGCAATCATTTTCGAGATTTTGATGGTGATGCTCGGATGTTCTTGAGCAAGGCTGTTGAACAACGTCCGGGGAAATTTGACAATCTCGGTGTCTCGTATAGCATGAAGAGTACCGGATCGCGCAGATTCGGTTAGAACCTCGAGCTCACCCACGCTTTCTCCCTGACCATATTCGGCCTTCAGATTGACACCGCCCTCTTTGCGGTCTTCAACTAGGCGAAGTCGCCCATTGAGTACCAAGTAGATGGCGTCACTCTCATCGCCTTCATGGAAGATGACTTGGCCTGCGTCCGTCGACAGCCATTCTAAAGCAAAATCAATGTGGAGAATGAGACGAGGCAACAAGCTGGTCAGCCTCTTCGCCATGGTCAGAAGCACGATCGGGTACTTGTCCACAATCCGCTCCAGGGAGGCGCGTGGTAAGAAGCCCACATAGACGTCCGTTTTGGCGACAACATCTATGAACGAGCGGTAGGAGGACACAGTTCCAATGTAGCCAGCTAGACCTCCAGGCTTGATCAAGGCCACGTGTTTCCGACCAGTGGTACCTTTCCTACGCAAGTCAGGGCCACTTTGCCCGAACTCAGGCATCGAGAACAATGTAGATGATGACCGAGTGGGGCGTTTAGCAGTAAATACATCTGGCTCTTCGCTCGAACCCTCTGCAGAGCTCTGCAAAATGTCACCAGAAGCGTCCCCAGCCGACGACATGTCGAGAAAACCATCAATGACGTAGTACAGGCCTGGATTCCTTTCTCCCTGTTCAACCAAGACAGAGCCTTTCGGGAAAAAGACAATCTCCAGGTCGTGTTTCATGTCTTGCGCCAGACCATGAGCACTAAGAGGAGTGTGCGTAGTGAAGTTGCTTGAGTTCATTGACTCTGCATCGCCGTCGGCTGATGCGTCGAAGGGGTCCATGAAGCCAAAAGCATTGTTTGAGAAGAAGGCCTTGTGGCGTCTCTGGTCGTAAGAGACCAGCCTCGGCGATGCCTCTACTGATTCTCCACCCCGGGATCCGGTCCCGCCAGACTCGAGGCCTATGGCCTTGAACATACATTCCAGGATGGACTCTCGGAATATGTTGTCGTCGTCAATCTTCTCCCTGTTATCGACATTGATACGCTGGCTAGACAGCGGATTGAACCTTCTCTCGGCCAAGGGCGAGGCCCCTTCTTTGAACAGGGCATCGGACCCCGACCCGGCAGGAGGAGCGCCTTGCACTGAAGCAGCCCGAGAAGCTTCGGATCGTCCGCCACTCCGTGCATGCTGGATGTTAGCCAGAAGATCACCAGGGCTTGGGGCATCTATTGCATTCGAGTTTCGCTCCTGAGGTGGTAAAATTGTCGACCCAACAACAGACCCCTTCATCGCGTGTAAGACAGCCTCCTTCCGAAGACCAGTAGAGGATCGACGACGGCGACGATTCGAGGCTGCAGCGTTGTGGAGAGCAATGCCCTTCGCCGCTTCCTTTTCTCCCATTCGCTCTCTTTCTCGCTTGAACTTTTCTTTCAAACGCACTAGAGGATCACCTCGCAGCGGGTTTGGTAATTGAGACACGGTATACCGGGTCATGCTTTTCTCAGTCTGCAGAACCTCGGCGGTCAGACCCAAGTAGCTGAAGGCCGTGGCTAGAGTGACCCTCTGAAACCGGGACAAGATCAGGTGCACGATATGTGCTGTCGCTTTCGGGTATGTCCTGATGAGGCGACGAAACGCACTTGCCGGGATGATGGCAATGGTCGTGTCGACAGATGCGCGAGCAATGATATCCGGATGTGCCGAGCTCGTGACACTGTGTTTGAGCTGTGGCCGCTGGGGATACCGAGGAGCAGGGCCGTCGTCAAGTGACATAGGTGGAACCCTTGGCAAAGTGCCACCACTTGCAGGCACCTCTTGAATCCTCACACCTCGACTGGTCCCGTCTTCAGACATAGGAGTGGTCGGAAAGGAAGAATCAAGTGATTGTCGCATATCTGCAAGCCCTGAGGAGTACCTAGAGTGCCCATTTGCAGAGGCTGCAGTATTTGGCACGGAATCTTCATCTTCAGATCGGCACAGTTTTATGTCTTCGGTGAAAAGTGACATGATAGTGAACAAGGAAGACATGGGTGCGCCATTTCGTACTTCGGTGAGAAGTTGATAAGGCTGACGTCCCGGATGGGTCTTCTCGCCATCGCTGTCAGAATCCCATGAACCATCACTGTGAACGGTACTGGACGCCCGTCTGTTGTCCCTGGTGGACTTGACGAAGATTTCAACCAAGCCATCGACCACAATGCAAAAGCCCTGCTCGTTTTCCAGATTCAAGGTCTCGCCGGCAATCAGCTTCCTGGTCTGCATGCTGCGAGTCAATTCGTGGAAGACAGGCCGCTCCAGGTAGCCGAAGATCTTGATGGCACTCAGGAACTCGTCGAGGTAGTTGGACAGCCCCGATTTAATGCCAGCCTCATGGGTGTCGGGAAATAAGTCGACCTCGGGCTCCTTCCGCTGAGGTTCTGGCGGCAACCTTGAATACATATTCAGATACCGGTATCGAATCAGCCAAGTGATACCAGATATGACCATCCCCATGATGAGCATTCTAGCGACAAGTTAGCCAAGAAGATATAGGCTGGTGTATGGAGGGATCTCCAACTTACAAAGTTGTTGCATTCATAGTCACAGTTAAACTCGTAGAGAACAGATTGAAAAGAAGGGTGGGAATGGAAATGGTGGTGAGCTTCAGAGCGAAGTAAATGATAGTGGAGAGCAGCTGCAATATCCACAGGATCACTCTCGCAATCAGGCCTACCCACGAAGAGGAGCCGTGAGCGACAACGACATCACTGGCGCGGGTGATGGCGGACGACAGCGCGGTGGTCGGGACACCGGTGGTACCAACGGCGCTCGTCACAGCAACCGCAGTTGCGGTGGAGGTGGTATCGAGTGCATCCATTGTGGAAGCAGTCGACTGGCGGTAACAGACGCTCTCAGATTACAAAGCTCCCGACTGGAACTCACACAGGTCGCCTAGGTGCAGCACATGATGCGAGCCTCGACGCCGATTGGATGGCGGTCGACGAGAGGACACAGCACTTCATCGATTGATCGAGGTCGCAGTAGTGCAACGTCTGCGGGCGGACGGGTGGAAGCAAGAAAGCAGCGGAGGAAGAACGAGTCGAGCGGATGAGGATGGTCGAGCAAATTTGCAGAATGGAAAAAAAACTGTGATGTGTTGATTTGCTACGCTGAGGGATGCAAAACCCGTGTGATGTCGCGTTTCCGGCAGGCGGTCAGGTTTGTCTCGATAGAGCTTGTACCGGAGCTCCGGTTCCGCCGAAGCACGGGTCAGCTCGGCTCTAGCACCAATCATAGGCTGGAAAGTGCCGGGGTGGGCCTGCCTGACATGCCATAGTGAATCTCTGGCGCCAAGCGATGAGGCTCAACTTTCCGATGTAATGGATCGTTCACCTCGTTACCAGTTCTGCAGATTCTACCTAGGTGTGATTGCGCTATCTGTCCAGTGGGAGTCTATGCGATGTGCGGCTCGGCACTGTAACCGAATCTACGGATACTATGGTATGCAAGCCAGTCCAGCCAGTTTGATAGGCTGACCGACCACTTGTTTCGGAGTTTTGCATTGAAGAGGCTTGGTGCAACGCATGCCATGTGAGGTTCAGTCTGCAACTTATATGAATGACACAGAATTATCCGTCAGCGTAGAAATACTATACGACAATAAGTCTTATATACTGGAATTCCTAGATACACAGAAAGTGTACCTGCTGTCTTGGGGTGCAGAAAGCAAGCTCCTTTCCGATAACTGCAGTCATGCTGACAGGTACCTCTATACAAGCTAGAATCCCCACAGGGGAACTTCAACTGTCTCCCTGTAAGATATTATGAGTCACCTGCACGGAACAAAGATGAGGTCTCCAGATCATGCATGACCCTGAGGATCAGATTGAATCTGCATTGAAGGTTTGTCTAGTGCTGACTGAAGTCCCAAGGCCCAAGGGTAGAGTCAAGGCGTCAATTTTGTGTAGGTAGATCGAATGTGGTTGCCTCGTCCAGGCAGATGTTTAAGGGTTCAAGATCAGATTGATTAGGATGTAGCTCTTTTGCTACATCCTTGTCCTGATAGCCTGCATCAAGTGTGCTCGACCATACTCGTGTATAGATAGGAAGCCCAGTCTTATTAGCCGAAGGGGACAAGCGATACCCCACCTTTTCTTCATCTGAACTTCACCAATTCTGTCTCACCGCACCACAGCACATATGTCAGCACTTGGCCCAAAGTTGCGTATTTTCCGGGTCCTTGCTATCAATTAGTGGTGCCTTTTCGGGAAGGTCATACATCTCTTGGGGGGCCTTTCTTCCCATCTCTGACTGTGTTGCAAGGCTGGACCCTTGCGGCGCACGCGGCGAGCTTATGTGCGCAATAGTCCTAGTGCGCAATACCCGCTGTATGCACTTGTAGTGCTTACATTATCTCAATAATAACCAATTCATGGCTGGTTCCAAAGTCCCATCAATTCTCTTCCTTCATACCTGTTCCTCTATACCGAGGTGATTCAACTAGGGAGATCACCATGGAGGCACAACTAGAGGAGTTGCAATGGGCAACGCCATTTGTACCACTACGTGCATTTTTACAAAGCAAGCATACACTCGTCCAAGTCACTGCTAGGTATGTCGAGTCATTTCATAGAATGTCGAGTTTTGTCTGATCATTCAAATTATAATGGCATTGTCTGGGAGTGGTGTTGCAGATGTAGTGTAACTAACGCAGACTTTGTCTTGTTCGTAGCACACCCGAAGTCGGCTGGACACAGGCCGTCGCTCACTTCGTTGACACGGGTTATCTTCAATATATCTCTCTCGCTTTTTCACTGATCTGGCTGGTCGCAGCACTCTACCGCTCAAGGAACACCGAGCCCGCACAATCTAGCAAAACCTCCAGGATCCGCAAGCGCTATGAGTTGCCATCCCAGGTCGCCCGCTCTGCGGCATTAGCCTTCCTCATCGTCTCGGCGCTGAAGGGTGCACCTCAATTATGGCCCAACGTCATCCTTACCGGGTTAGCAGTCCTGCTTGGTCTCACTCGCCTCATAAACCATTCAAAGTGGCGGCATCTTGCCCTTCATCAGGTCAATTTCCTCAATACTGCCTCTTTCGTGCTACTGGCAGCTGCGCAGCTCCTACCATTGCTGGAGGTCAACACGTCCTACCACCTCACAGATGAAGTCATAGGTGCCGTCGCTTCGTTAGGAGCAGCACTTTCGATCGCGTTGTGGACTCCACGAGAATGGGCTCCGCCGGCTGTCAGCTTCGAGATTGCCCACCGGTCGGCTGATGCTGGCCCGGCCCCGGAAGAGACTTGCAGCTGGGGAAATCTCTACCTTACATTTGAGTGGCTCTCGCCCCTGATCTGGAAAGGTTGTCGGAGACCAGTCGAGATGGACGAGTTGCCCGCTTTGCCCTGGTACGATGAGCCGCTATATCTTCTATCAAAGGTTCAGGAGGCGCGTGCGAAGAGCAAGAGCACCTTTTGGACAACAATTCGATTCTTGCGCAAGGAACTCTCTCTCATGATCATCTTCACCATCATCAATTCCTCAGTGGACCTCGTTCGGCCTTTCGCCATGTACCAACTTTTAGCCTACATCGTCAGCCCCGAGACTGCGGTACTGAGTCCTGTAATATGGTTGATTCTGCTCTTTGTCGGTCCCATGACAAAAACTGTTTTTTTCCAGCAGTATATTTTCACTTCGACCCGGTTGATCGTCCGCGCCAAGGCCGGACTTACGCAAGAGCTCTATGTTCGAGCCATGTCCTCTATGGAGCTCGATGGCGACGTACTGAACGATGAGAAAGGGAAAGCGGTCACCGCGAAGAAGACTACGCATGCCGGTCAACTTCAAAATCTCATGTCAGGAGATATAGACGCTGTTTGGCAGGCCCGCGATGTCATCATGGTAGGTGTGGGAGCGCCCGTAGGTACGGGGATCGCTTTTATTGGTCTGTATAGCATTCTGGGCTGGCCCGCACTAGTTGGAATCACCCTCCTTATTTTGGGCATTCCCCTCCCAGTCTATATCGCACAACTCATGGGGAAAAGCCAGCGTCAAGTCAAGGCAACACTGGATGCTCGCATCTCACTCATCTCGGAATACCTCGGCTCGATCAGGACGATCAAGTACTTTGCCTGGGAGGATGCCATGACAAAGATCGTGGATTCGGCCCGAGAGCAGGAACAAAAAGTTCTCTGGCATATTTCCCTTCTATGGATGCTGCTGGGCCAAGTAGGGGAGATCATGCCTATGGTTGCCTTAGTCGCCATGTTTTCCCTGTACACAACCGTGATCAACGAGCCCTTGACGGCCCAAGTTGCCTTCACAACTCTGACCCTAGTTGCGACGATCCGAGAACATTTTACTAATCTTGGTTATTTCTCCAAGCATCTGATGAACGCCAAGATTTCCATTGAGCGTCTCGATCGGTATTTTAACAGTACAAAGCCACTCATCGATTATCCAGAGGGTCCCCTGTGTATCAAGAACGCCACGTTCAAGAGGAACCAGAGTGCTGACTTTATCCTTGAGAATGTATCGATCGATTTCGTTGAGGGAGGTCTCAACACTATCCAGGGTGCCTCGGGATCTGGTAAGACGACTCTTCTCCTCGCGATCCTAGGTGAGACAATCAAGGAAGCTGGCGAGGTCACACGACCCGGGGATGTCGCCTTTTCATCCCAGACGCCGTGGCTCCAGAATGAGACTATCAAAAACAACATCCTATTCAGTTCCGAGTACGAGGAGGTCCGGTACCAGCGGGTGATTGAGGCCTGTTGTCTTCCAGAGGACTTGGCGGAGCTCGTAAATGGTGACGAAACCTTGGTGGGCGAAAATGGTACGGCATTATCTGGTGGCCAGAAGTCCAGAGTGGCTCTGGCTAGGGCACTCTACTCCAAGGCGCCGCTACTCTTGTTGGACGATATTTTCTCCGCGCTTGACGCGAAGACGGCTTCTTCAGTCTGGAAGCTATGCTTTTGTGGTGACCTCCTGAAGGGCCGCACTGTCGTGCTAGTCACCCAAATCAACTGGATCGCAGAGCAGTCGGACCTGACCGTGAGACTAGAGAACGGTACCATCGTGAGCAAGGAGCAGAATCTCGGCGTGGTCCGCAAGTCTATTCAACTCTTGAAGGACGAGGTCGAGGGAGATACCAACAAGCCCATCAACGGCACCGACGAGAATGGAGCACACGGCACAAACGGCACCGGAAATGGGAATGGCGAGGCAACGAAACCAATAGCCACCAAGAAGGATGAAATTGACGATGAAATGAAGGCCACAGGAAAGACTGGGCGGCTGTCTTTCTTCCAATACATGGTCTATTTCGGCGGCGTGGGCTATGCACTTTTTGCACTTTTCAGCACATTCTTGTCTCTTAGCGTCTATTACGGAATTACCCTGTGGGTTGGCATCTGGGTCGACGAGATAGACTCTGGACATGCCCGAGATATTTCATACTATCTGGGTATCTACACGGCTTTGGCGGTCGGCAGCCTTATCCTTGATGCTTTCCAATTTCTCATTTATGCCAATGGAGGCTGGAGAGCCGCCAAGAGACTTCATGCAGCCTTTATCCGGAGTGTCATGAACGTCTCTCTCAACTGGTTCAAGGTATGCCTACGCCCCTTTAGCTATCACTATGTCTTCTCTGTGAGACTTCCCTATTGATTCATTTTCCACAGGAAACCCCTACTGGCCGAGTCGTCAACCGCTTCTCTCGAGATATGGCATCTCTAGACAACATGCTCTACCGCCTCCTCCACGCCACCGTCGTCCTTGTTGCCGGACTCATCTTTCAAATGGCCGCCATCTCCTCCATTATGCCCATCTTCCTCATTCCCGGTCTCATCGCCATCGTCATCGGCTCCGCAACAGGCGAAGCCTACACACGCACCGCCGTCGTCGTCAAGCGCCTCGTGTCCTCCTCCCAGTCGCCCGTTTTCTCACAGTTCGCAGACGACATGGCCGGCATCCAGATCATTCGCGCCCGCAAAGGCATCCCGCAGTCCTTTGCCAACCTGCTCGCGAGCAGGCTCCGGGGCTACAACCGCGCCTCGGAGACCAACTACAACCTCAACCGCTGGGTGGGCCTGCGCGTAGATTTCGTCACATCGATTGTCACTGTCCTGGCGGCCATCATTGCTATTTCCAAGATCGGCATCATCCCCGCCGGCTTGGTGGGCTTCTCGCTCACCAACGCCAGCGGCCTGTCGACTTCCATCTTGTATGTGGTGCGCATGCTGAACGAGCTCGAAGTCGAGATGCAGAGCTTCCATCGTGTCAAGGAATACGCCGCCCTAGAGCCAGAGGAAAAGACCACTACGCCCCATGACCACCACCAACCCGAGAGCCTCGTCCCCTCCGATCCACTGGCGACCTCCATCCCCAAGAACTGGCCGCAGACAGGTGCCATCGAGTTCCGCAACGTCACCATCCGCTACGACCCCAACGGCCCGGACATCCTCAAGGACGTCAACCTCTCTTTCTCTGCAGGCGAACGCATTGCCGTCGTTGGCCGCACCGGCTCTGGGAAGAGCACCCTCGTACTCTCCCTATTGCGCTTCACCACCATCGTGCAAGGCCAGATCCTTTACGACGGCGTCGACATCACCAACATCCCTCGCAAACGCCTCCGCCAAGCCCTCACCATCATCCCGCAAGAGGCCGTCCTCTTCAACGGCACCGTCGGCACAAACCTCGACCCCGCGGGGGACGTCGCGCCCGAGGTATGCTACCACGCCCTCCGACGCTGCGAAGGCATCGCCAGCTTCCAATTTCGCGACCGCGACCTCAACCTCGACTCCTCTAACGAAGACGAGGACACCCCGCTCCCCAACGAGCAAACCGCTCTCCTCTCCGCGCCCCCACCACCCGCCCTAGTCGCCATCGCAAAGTCCGCCTCGGGCCTCTCACTCGACACCACCGTCGACGCCAAAGGCGAGAACTTCAGTCATGGCCAGCGGCAGGTGCTTTCGCTCTGCCGCGCACTCGTGCGCCGCAGCAAGCTGATGCTGCTGGACGAGGCCACCGCCAGCATGGACTACGAGACAGACAAGGGCATCCAGACAGTGCTGCGCGACGAGCTCTTCCAGACCGGCCGCGATCGTACGCTGGTCACAATTGCGCATCGGTTGCGGACAATTGCGGATTACGATCGGGTGGTTGTTATGGGTGCGGGGAGGGTGCTTGAGTAAGCAATTTTTGCATAATCGCTCCCTTTCTTTCCTGGTACTACTTCATGTCCATTTTGGGTATATGCTAACAATTCTACTCACAGAATGGGTTCTCCCAAAGAGCTTTTCACGGCCAAAGGCTCCTTTTACGACATGGTCCAACACAGCGGCGAAGTAGAGGACCTGGAGGCCATCTTTGCCTGTTCATAAGGGTCATGGATATATTACACCGAGAGGACTGATCTAAAAAGGTCGATCTGCCTCGATGATCTGCGTTCAATGGTGCCGCATATGTTATTGCGAGTGAGACATACATCTCCGAGATCACCGACGCACTCTCGGCTATTGCGGCGTAGTAATGGGGAAAAAATGATAGATACTTGAAGAATTGTGATTGCGTGAGCTGATCAAAATTATGAGAAGAGCTCTGGGAGAGAATTCATAGATTATTGGGATAGTGTCCATTTTGATTTCGATATATAGACAGGTTGAGGATGGAACCCTCAGTACTTACCTAGGTAGGTATTCATCATCATCCAGCCAAAAGTCTTTTGTGACGCATTCCATGTCCCGTCCTTGTGCAATCGTTGTTTAAGCAATTCGAGGTGGTAGGGGTGAGGGCCACACAGGTGGATGGTCTGCATACCAATCTCACACACCTGACATCTAGATTCTTACCCACGATGGCAGGACGACCTTGGTGCACAGTATGTGGGCTGTATCAGAAAATCAATTTTCAAAGGGTGCAATTGTATTAAATGTCAATTGTGTCATGCCATTACCCAGGCGCACGCCAATGCCACCTCATTTTTCCACCACCCCTGAACCAATGTCATGAATACCAACTTTTGTTGTCCGTCTAAGAATATATACACACGAATTCACGTGTCAAGAAACTAATTACAAAGTCCGTCCGTTCTGATGCAGAGAAGAGAAAGTCCAGCAGGCACCTCGTAAGCAGCCTCTGTTCACGTTACACGCCACTTTTCTTATGAAAGCGAGTGATGAAATCAGAGCACCAGCGAAGCGGCCAAGAGAGCCACGAAGGCCGCAACGGAGGAGACAACATTAGCACCAGCGCTGTTTGTGGTAACAATACTAGAGCTCGGGGCCGAAACAGAAGAGGTGTAGGTTGCATTGGAGCCATAACCAGAGCCTGACCCAGAGCCTGACCCAGAGCCTGATCCAGAGCTTGAACCTGAAGAACCACTGCTTGGGCTTGAACCAGCGCCCGTGGTGACCGCGCTCGCCGAAGCGCCAGATCCAGTGGGGACACCCGCGGAAATACCAGGGGAGCCGCTCTCGGCGCCGGTTGCAACTGCGGAGGCAGAGACCGCAGTGCTGGCAGTGCCCGTGGCGGTGGATGATGATGAAGAAGATGCGTTGCAAGACAAATCAAAGAGCGGAGTGGAGCTCAGGGTAGATCCGACGATTCCAAAGCTAGGGGAGGGGGTGGTCGGAGCAGCGTCTTGCAGAGTATACCACCAAGTGTTGGTCGATCCGAAAAGGGAGCATCCGACCTCGTCCCAGTATGTTTTGGCGTTGTCAATGGAGGCAACAGCTTCATTGGCCGTGGGTCCGCTCACGGGCCATCCGGTCTCAGTGATCCAAACAGGCTTTCCACCAACTGCTGCCTTTGTCTGGTCAACAGCGCTGTCGAAGAGAGATTGGCCGGTCGAAATGGAGTTGGCCATGGTAGTCTGTAGTGTATCAGAATGATATTCAACCGCGTATCAGGTCAGGAAAACATACCTGGAAGTAAGGATACGCATCAACGCCGATCCAGTCAGACGCTGTCGCGACAGCACTGTTGGAGGCATTCACCCAAGCAGTCCAGGTGTCAACATGGCCAACAGGCACACTAGCAAAGGCCGTGTTGGCAATGGCAGCCTTGACTTGAGCGATGTAATTAATGATGGTGTCAGGCTCGGCACCAGGGTTCTCGTTGTTGGCAATTCCAGTGGGGCTGATGCGGTACAGATCCTCAGAACCGACCGAGATACCGGCAACCTGGCCAGCAAGGCTGGAGCCGTAAGTGGTGATGGCTGATTTGAGAGCAGCAATCTCATTGTCGAAGCCAGCATCACCGCCAGATGCCCAAAGTCCCAGTAGCAGAGAGGTCTGGGTGCTGATAGCAGCAGGAATAGCCTGGTTGACAGAGTTTGTAGTGCCGCCTTGCTGGAATGAGGGTTAGCAGAGGGGTCAGGTGAAACATGGGACATTGTCAACAAAAAACAACAACACATAAGGTGTGCTTACAATCATGGTGTAAAGGCGAGCCGAGCTAAAGGTCTGAGGAGCAGAGATGAGACCCTGGGCAGCCTTGAACTCAGCCTCGTAGTCGCTTTGGACCTTGACGGAGCCGTCTGTGAAGGTAGCACCGTAGTTGAAGCCAACGTACGCTCCCATGGCTGGAGACGCCGCAAGAGCAAGGACGGCTGGTGAAGTGAGCATTTTGAGAATGTTGAGAATGTTCAAGTCGTCGAGATGATAAACAAAGAATTCTGATTTGATGGAGCCAGAAAATAGTAAGCCTGAAGTAGTCCGAGTGCAAAAATGAACTGGCGATGCAGATGTGGATGTGGAGTGATTGTCAATGTTGTTGGTATAATTGTGTTCGTTCCGGTCCGAGTAAAGCGAGAAAGAGGAAGAACCAGAGAAGTTCGTGAAAGAGTGGAAGGAACTATTTGTGCAAGGTCAGTGGCGTGCTTTCCGTGGAGTGATAAGTCCTCGCTGTGTGACAGATGACTATAGCCTCGGACAAGTGAGAGCAGTCGCGGAGGTCGAACGTACGTTTTGAGTTGTGTGTATGTTAGTATAGATGTCGAATAATCAAGCAATAGTGATGCGTGGGCAAGACTAGAGAGATATATAAAGAACCGGGGAACAAATCGATCCTCTTGGAAGATCAGCTATGATGAACCTTCTGTCACCCATTGCCATGACCATGCGTGCCATGTGACGTGCACCCAACAATAGAGGCCGCAGAGTCAACAAGCCGAGAGTGAAATGATTGGACTGTCTGAAAAGTTGTTTGGTAATATCCTGTTGGAATGTTCGCCCACTAACCCTGGGACTTGCAGGAGATGGGTGCCATTGGGCGGCATGGCGGACACGGCTTGCAGCTGTACCTGGAGCTAGTGGCGATGTTTACTACCTGAGCTGGCCTAGCTGTCTAGGTACATACCTAGAAGGAAGTTGATCTCTTGGCTCGACCGGCTGAACGGCGCCGTGTTTATTTTCCGGCCCCAAAAAGTCCAACGTGCCCGCGTGCCAAAGCGGCGTGCTGCGCTACGACCTAGGTATGTCAAGTGTTTCCCTAGGCCTTGCATAAGGTTGGTCTGAGGCTAAGCTGATGCAGCGACACATCCAGTTATTATCACCACCTACATTGAGATGCATTGATGTCCAAGCAGGTAGTACTGCGTGGATGATGGCCTGTCGTTGCTTTTGGTATGTTTCCCCGGATTTTCACACTGCGCATCAGTGGAGAACTAGAGATCAAATCCTGCATATAAGAAGGCAACACAAGCTTTCTCTGGCGGGCACTTTTCAGAACCACAAACAGGGCTCTTCCCAGGTTTAGTGGAGCTATCGTTCGGGCGGACAAGGGCCCTCGCGCCGGGCGACAGGGGTAGGCGAGTTACCCACATAATAAAATAGTAGACTTGCTGCTTCCATCACCGTTTGGGCTCGCGTAACCGACCAGCAGACAAGGGTGAGCCCGGCTTGGCTGGGTTCCAGGACCTTGCTTCCTTTCCCAATACGAGCCTTGAACATCCATTTCCCGGGTCGCTAGCGTCATAGGCACGCTGTCAAATCTGTCATACCACCAAGCACCAGAAGCAACTACTCATTACGAAAACTTGTTCCTCTTCGATGTTCGTGACTGACGAAAATAACCCAGCAAAAGCGCCTGTCCACTGAGTCACGAATATCAAAGCTTTCTGTGCTCATGTGATACGACATCAAGCAGTGAAACCCCTGTGCTTTATAGAACAGGATCCGCTGGTGAGAGTCGTACTTTAGCTCAACCAACTTCGACCTTTTTTTCTACAGTACAATACAGACTTTGCTGCTGTATCTCGATTTGATCTACTCCCTCACAATGAAGCGCCGCTTTTCGGGGGGGGGGGGGCTTGCCTGCTCCGACCGCGATCACTTTGCCGAGCCGTTCTGGTTCATTCTCTTGTAGACTGCCAATGAGTTGACAAAGAAACCAGATGAAGGAAGCGTACTGAATGAATGCTTCTGTACTTGATGGTCACCGAAAGAGGTCCATGGAAAAATGTCTCTGCTACTGTATGGCACTGTGCCTCTCCAGTCTCCCGAGGTCCCAAGCCCCCCTTCTAGCCAGAGCAAGTCACGTTACCTGAGTGCAACTAGTGTGTCCAATATCCTTATTCAATGGTTCACCAAGTGAGGCTATCGAAAGGTCCTTCATGATGCAAAACCAGAAGTCGAGTCCCCGGGCTGGGCCGGGAACCCAATCCAGTAGCCAGAACTATGGCTGGCAGCGAGATTCCCCAGAAGGGGGTGCTGCTTTTCTGAATTCTCAGGCAAAACTGAGTAGTCCACGATGTGTAAGTACAGTTTATAAAGGGCAGCTATGACCTCTTGCCCAGCTTAGATCTAAGAGTATAGGTCAAAGTTCAGAGAAGTAGGACCGTTCATTTAAGACTCCCTGCACAGCGATAATTCGGTATTGAGGCACAAGTCCAGAGTCTTACTAAGTCCAAACATGTTGTCAAATTAGCTGCCAAATCGAATCTACGGATAGATGCCCTCTTCTGATCAAGAATGACTCTGCTCCAACGTTTGTTCGGCCGAGACTTGCGTGGTGAGAACGGCTCTCCGTGGCCCTATTGTTGTGATGAAGTCGCTGGAGAAACTCTCGAGAACAGCGCACAAATCTCCTTCCGACAACGGAAACACATCGATGGCGAGATTCTCAGTGTCGGCCTCGATGACGACTCTAAGATTCTTGTCGCCTTGCTCGCACCGCGGCTCAGCAAGTCGTCCTCAACAGAAACGTGTGCAGATTACACCCCGCTGGTGCAGGGTCGCAACAACACAGCGCTCTTTGTGGGCCTGCCACACGGTGGTTTCTCGAATGCGCACCTGGCAACAGCCGGCACGCTCCTCAAGCGATACACAGAGAGACAAATTGAACTCGCTTCTTTGCTTCAATCAAATAGTAAGGTGAAACGCATCTCATTCTAGGGCCAGACGAAGAATCAAGAAGCAAAGCAGATTGGCTTCTGTGTCAGACCTGGACGAGCTCACGAGGATGTAGTGGCGAGGAAGAGCGGTTTTGCAGTTTCGAGGCTGCTATTTTTCCTCCAGGGCTCGGAGGACTTGTTGGTAGCAGTAGACTGAAACTAGCCACACCCACCAAGAAGCCGACAATGTTTGCGTACCACCTGGAATACTCAAAATACGACGCCTTCATTCGGATCACTTCGGGTTTGCCATTCGGCGCCTCAAGAACTCGTGCCAGTGAGTGCCGAACGTTCCAGGATTGATTCCGTGGTCGTCCATAGTCTCGCGGTTGGAGGCATTGCTACCCCAGGTGCGCCGCAAAGTGATAAGAAGGACTCGGTCCATTATTCGGTGGTGGATGGAACATTGTTAGATGGGGGATCGTCAGCGTTCGGTATAGGCTCCTCTTCCTCGCGGTCCTGTCGCTGCTGCACCTCTTCCCTGATCTTGTTCTTGTGAAGCTTGCGTCGGAATCTGTTGAGCTCCTTCTTCGCACGTTTATGCCATTCATTCTCGCCTCCACCTTCTCTTACTTTCAGCACGTAGTAAAATCTATGCGTCTTCAACTGGTTGACGTTTAAGCCGACCGTCTATAGCTGAGATACAATCCAGCATGCGCGTCCGAAGTTGTATCTCTCTACCTAGGTAGCTCCGACAGGTTGAGAAGGAATGATGGATATAGCTTGGGTCCATTCGCGAATTGCAATAGCTCTTGGTCCGTCTGGTCGCGAGGCGCCCTCATGACCTCTTCGGACGCGCGTGCTGAATTACATCTCAGCTGGAGACGGTCGGACCTGCACAGAACTGTCTTCGGCGGCGCGAGGCTAATCCTGGCAAAGTCTATCCGAGGAAAGTAATGATTGTGTAAGAAGTCCAACATCGCCTTAAAACCCTCGGCCAATATGATATAGTCGTTAAAGTATATGTCAATTGCGGTTCCCTATTCCGCGTGGCATCCTATAAGCGATGGTAGTGTAAGACCGGCGACTATTATCGATCCTCCATGATCAGGCGTTAGCTATTCCCTAAAGGTCAAATCCCCTAGTATGTAATATATATATATATATACGAACTTCCCATTATGTCTTAGATTATTCGATAAAAGAATTACTGTATATCCGGTATAATGAAGGCTGTTGTAAACTCGTGTCCCTGTGGTAGTTCTGTACCCTAGGACATATTGGATGTATCCGCTTGGAAAAAGATGTCGTGCTTGCCTTGTATCAGGGTAAGGAAGACTTTATCTCTTGAATGCGTCGTCCACTGAGGTTTGTGGGAGAGTGAATGACGGGTATATAGTTGTGAATAAATCTCCGGTCGCCGTTCTTTTTAGGTGGGTATCGTGAGTAAGCTCTCTTTTCCGATTGTCCCGGCGTACAGAATCCAGCTGTTTCTATCCTCGGATGCGACCGAGCGGCAAACGCCACCTCAGACTCTCAAAACTCGAAAGGCTTTCAAGATTTCCTCCCTGCCTACCTAGGTAGGTATACACCTGATATCTCCTTGGCCCGCGCGGGAGCATCTCGACTTCGGGAAATCTCTCGATATATCCTGTCCGTGGCATCATATACGAGATAGACCCAGCGTTAGTGGTCTTAGATACTTTGCCTATTTGTCCCAGCAATAGACGCCACGCGTGAGAGCAACAGAATCCACACATCAGGGACGCCAAACGACCTGGTAGATATTTCCGCGGGCGATCAGCCGCGCCTGGGCTTCTTTTGGGAGTATCCTGTGTGATTGGGATACCAGGACGATGAGCTTCTCTATTGGAAGCCATTGACATTCTACAGCCCGGGCTCGGGGTTCTCCTTTCCCGTTCCATTGGCTGACAATCCGTCAAACGTCTATCAAGATATCCAATGGATTATCACCGAGCTTTACATGCCTGCCATCAAAGCAAAGCGGCCGTTCCTTACCAACAATGGCAGTAAGAAAACTGGAAGCCATAGATTTCTTCGATCCTCGCCGGTACGAAGTGCTCTGGAATATCCAATTAATGCCCGGCGCCAGCATACCAATTGATCATGTCCCAAAGAAAGTCTCTTTTGGAGGCCCCATCGCGGTGTCAGTGGCCTCAATAGCGGAGCAAGATGAGGACCTCAGCGTTTGATTGAAGCAAAAGCCGACATTCTTCATCAATTTGGGCAGTACTAGCACACACAATGAAAATAGAGTAACGGCGACCAAGGAGGTGCTTGGTCAAAGATTGCATGTGCAGGTGCTCTGGTTGGTCCTCCTTGTCGTCAGTCTTCAGATTTCTCAGGTAATTGACTGTGAACGTTGGAAGAATACAGGAAGATGGCTAGAGTCGGAAACTACTCGTTTCAGTCTGCCTGTCAAAGACTACACCACTAGTGGACGTTTGACGCTCTCTGTTTGGCTCAAAGCTGACCCAATCTCCATATGGAAAGCGGTAATGTGGTAGCTTTTGTGCGTCACGGAGGCGCAAACTGTTATGATGAAGGGGTTTTGGGAGTTTTCAAGTCTTTTGCACTCAATTTCTCGCCCCAACGAGCTTTTTATCTATCATCGTTGGAAAGTGCTGGCGTTCCACACATAATTCTCCCACTCTGGATGGATCTCTACGACTTCGCGACCATGGTGGAGTTGACTGATATGGGAGTCGGGGGGTGCCCTAAAACTTCGCCTCATTGGACAGCAGATGCATAAGCGAGGCTGTTATGAAAATAGTCGGTGGAGGTGAAGCCAGCCAAAGCATGCTTCACAATGCGAACATCATGGGCGAAGAAGCACGGAAGATGCCGGGCAGGTATGTTGCTATGGATACTGTAGCGCAACTAGTAGCTTTAGGAACCCAGGATATGAAATTCATGATCATTACAAAATCCAATCTCGCATAATGATATTGGGACTGGCATGGTAGTAATTCTGAAGGAGAGAGGTCGCTATGTACCAAAATAGACGACACGCAGAGGCCCCCTCTCAGATAGGAGGCAAGAGAAAATCAAAGGCAGTCAGCAAACTCAGTACCGTGGATTTAAGACATTGTTTTCCGTTCTGAGAGGAGCGTAGAAAAAAAGTCTAGAACTTTTCAGAAGTGGGCTAGCCCTAATAATAGACCCCTTGTGCCCACACGTCATTGTGATCTAGACCACCGTTAGTGGCAATGCGTGGAGGGCCGGACCGTCACGAGAGACCGCCCCCTGCAAAGATGTCAGACGTCGCTTTTGGAAGCACAGGAAATCGAACAGCATTCTATTCTCCTTCTACGTCAGCCTTTCTGGGTGTTTCGGAGGTTCACGGCGCACAGTCTTGGGGATCATTCTCCTGGGCGCTCCACGCTGCAGTGGAGTTTACTGCTACAACCACCCGATGGATCCTGCCACCGGGGAAATACCACCGGCCGCCGTGCCACCACTTCTGGGAACCGACGACCAGAACAGTGCGGTCGAGTCGCTTCATCTTTTTGAGTATCTGGAACAAGACGACCGTGGCTCATACGTTCTTGATCTTCACGCTCCGCCGGAAAGCGATCCGATATACTGGAATCCCATCCTGCGCAGAAACAAGGGATTACGGGACAGGGTCATAGGATTGCGGAAGCTTTATAACCTTAGAGAAGCCTTGAGACATAGCGCCGACTGGACCTTTTTACAGTGGCAACTAGAACCTCACACCGCGGGTCATTCTAGAAGCTGTCGGTATGGACAGAACTACTGGATCGCGACCACGCTACGCAACCGTTGGAGAATCATAACAGTCGTTCTGGCTGTACAAATGCTTCCCAAGCAGACACCGGCACCGTCCGTGTCAAATCCAAGCAGGTCAGCATCCGAATCTCATGGTAGCTCTCATGAAGAGGTCCAGATACCTGACACCACGCCTCCCCCGAGGACAGCCAATCCTTCCAAGAGTAAGGACACCGGCGAAGATGATCGAGACGACCCAAAAGCAAGGCACGATAGCGTTCACAAACATGGCCTCGTCACTCCCCTCGCCAATCACAGCCTTCCCGAAGAGTATCCGTGGAAGTATGTTGACTCCAATTCTCCCGGCCACCTGAATGGGCTTCTTGAGGACAATTTCCTGAAACGTCCACAAAATTACAATCAAGGTACCGTTATCGGGGCGTTCGACTGGACCAGACCTGATCCCACCGTGGCTGTTACCCCGTTCGTCAAGTTCTTCCGTAATTTTGACTGGTCCAGTACCAGTCTGGGGTCTATTGAAACCTGGTCGAACGCCTTGCGTCGCTACGTGTTACTACTGATGGCCGACCCACGGCCTGCGGCTATGTTTGTTGGTCCTCAGAGAGTAACCATGTATAATGAAGGTTATGTGGAGATAATAGGCAGCAGACACCCATCCATGATGGGAAAGTCGTTTGATGAAGGTTGGGCCGATTTGGGTGATGCATTTGAGCCGTGTTTTCGTCGCGGAGTCGAGACCGGCTTGGCAACTCAGTACGACGATAGTGGTTTCTTCATCGAACGCGCCAACTTCCTCGAGGAGACTTACTTTCGACTTTCCATGATACCGGTCCCTCTAGAATCCGACGCTATAGCGTTTTACAACCCCGTTTTTGAGACCACCCGACAAGTAATCACCGCCCGCAGAATGACCTTCCTCCTCAACGTTTCTGCCGCGTTGGCAGGGAGTAAGGAGCCCAAGGAATTCTGGAACTCACTCCAGAGAGCTTTCGAATTGAGTCCACATGAAGTACCGTTCGGTCTCATGTACTCTGCCAGGAAATCTCTTGACGAGGATCTCTCCACTTCTGAAAAGAATATTACCCGCGAGCAATGGGTTCTGGAGGGCAGCATAGGGTATCCCTCGGACACTTTGGCTTCGATACCAACAACGCTTGTTCCAGATGGCGACGCAACGAAAAATCTCCTACCCCATTTTTTCGACCTCGTTCACGACCCGGAGCCAACGTTATTACAACTATGTGATGGATCCCTGCCAGAGTACCTCATTAACAACGTTCAGTCGCGTGCTTTCGGAGACAGGTGCGACGCAGTACTGCTTATTCCGGTTCGCTCAACAGGAGAGAATGTACTGGGTGTTTTGCTTCTGGGAGTTGACCCAAGAAGACCATACGATGAGGACTACATGGTCTTCACACATCTTCTGGCCAGTCAACTAGCGACAGCCATGGCTTCTGCAGTATTGTTCGACGACGAAGCACGGACACGTCGAATGGCGCTCTCTGATCGGGATAAATTGTCTGAGAAGGCTTTGGAAGCCGAGCAAAGGTTCCGACGCATGGCAGACCTAGCACCAGTTGGTATGTTCCATTTTGACGAGACTGGAATGGCTATATATTGCAACGACATGTGGTACGCCATCACAGAACACCCCAGAGGGGCAGAGTACCCAATGTCGTGGTATAATGTAATCCATCCTGATGACCATGCGATCATGGACGCGGAATGGGCGAATCTTGGCTCTGGGGCATCAGTTTCTTTCGAAATCCGCTTGCGCAAACCTTTCAAGGCGGCTGAAGTTGTGGGTGGAGAAAGGGTCGAAGGAGATACCTGGATCTTGGCATCTGCTTATTCGCAAAGAGGTAAAGATGGATCTATTAGTTCTATACTGGGATGCCTGACGGATATCTCACGTCAAAAATGGGCCGAGGACTTCCAAACACGTCGAAAGAAGGAAGCGTTAGAGCTGAAGCGACAGCAGGAGAAGTAAGTACTCAAATTCCGGACGCGGAGCGGCACTGCATCTGTGTTTGATTTCACTGACCAGAAGTGAAGCTTCATCGATATGACCTCTCATGAGATGAGAAATCCGCTCTCAGCCATCGTCCAGTGCGCGGATTCCATTGCAGCCTCGCTCAGTGATTTCGATGGCAGCAAAGGCAGTGTTTTCACTATGTCCAAGGAGGACGCTGAAAGCAGCCTTGACGCAGCACAGACGATAGCGCTTTGCGCACAACACCAGACTAGAATCATCGATGATGTACTAACATTATCAAAACTGGACTCTAACCTCCTGCATATCACACCGGTCGCTTGTCAGCCTGCTGTAGTGGTTGAGAATTCGCTGAAAATCTTCGATGGCGAACTTCGAAAGAACGATGTAAAGCTGAGACTCGTATGTATTGGATTGTTTGTTGCATACATGACGTGCCATACTAACTACTTTGTTACAGAAAATCGAGAAGTCTTACACAGATCTTCGCGTGGATTGGTTAATGCTTGACCCATCACGTGTTCTTCAAATACTCATTAACCTCTTAAGCAACGCGATTAAGTTTACTAGCCCACAAAAGATAAGAGAAATCAACGTCTCTGTCGGAGCTAGCAAAAAAAGGCCCAAATCGGCAGATGGAGTGTATTACCTCCCGAGCAAAGCAACGCGTCAGGACGTGAAGGACACACTAGGTACAGAATGGGGCACCGGCGAGCTAGTGTATCTTCAGATTCAAGTCAAGGACACTGGAACAGGCTTACTTGAGCATGAGCGCAAGCTACTTTTTCAGCGGTTCTCTCAAACTTCGCCTCGTACCCATGTGCAGTACGGCGGTTCTGGGCTGGGCCTTTTCATCTCCCGCGAGTTGACGGAGCTGCAAGGTGGCGAGATTGGAGTCCTTTCGAAAGCTGGGGTTGGGAGCACGTTTGCCTTTTTCGTTCAGTCGAGACGGACGGAACCTCCTGCACCAGCAATCTCGACATTTCCTGCTGGAAATGCCACCCTTCTACCAAAAGAATCAGTCTTCAACATCCAGAAGCCGAAAGCTCTAAACTCCCTTGCTGTCTGCCAACTTCCGCCGAAGCGAACTGGTCCGCCGTCTTCGACTGCTAGGAAGGGCGGCACGACTGTCTCGGACGAAATTAGGCATGTTATTGTGGTCGAAGATAATCTGGTGAATCAAAAAGTGCTGTCAAAACAGCTCAAGGGTGCCGGCTGCATTGTATCGGTGGCGAATCATGGTGGCGAGGCGCTGGAGTTGCTTGAGAAGTCTCACTTTTGCGTCCATGGCGGCGAGGCACTGAACATCGTGCTCATGGATCTGGAGGTAAGCCGGGTGGCTCGCCTTCAATACCTCAACATTTATTCATTGATGGCTGACTTTATAATTAGATGCCGGTAATGGATGGTCTAACCTGCACAAAGAAAATTCGGGAGATGCAGAAGCTTGGCAAAATACGCGGCTATGTTCCGATTATTGCTGTCACAGCAAATGCTCGTAGTGAGCATGTAGCCACGGCTCGAGAGGCTGGAATGGCAAGTGGATCAGACTAACCAATTATTAGAAATGAGATGAGCTAACAAAAGAGTATAGGATGGCGTGGTTACCAAGCCATTTCGAATACCAGAACTAATACCGGAGATGGAGAGGATAGCGAGAGCAGCCCAGGCATCGAAGTGAGGTTGAATTGCACGCTTGGACGACACAAGACTTGCAGGCCTGACAGTCGAAATCAACCACAGGCCGTGAATAAGACATATAGTCCGGCGCCAACGTGTTTCTAGAACCAATTTCATGTTAAAGTCTCGAAAAGAAAAAGAAAACTTCTTGGGAGACTCCGGCGTATGGCGTTCTCACCTCCCGTAGGATGACGGACTTAATTCTTGCACATGAACTGAGCGCCCCTGTTGACTCTTGTGTTAATTGTTCAAGGAGAGGGATGGGGATGTATGAAGTCGGAGGGCATGGAAGACAAAGAGCCTTTCATGAAAAGTAGGACGGAACAAGACAAACCGCCGATCTGAAGGTCGTAGCTAACTGGGGGCGGGGGAAGCGTGGTATATGGTTGAGTTCTGGAAAAACTCTCTGACATGTATTCACAAGTTTGTACCCACCCTGTCGTGGCCCTAAAGTCAGGATCGGGACATGCTGAGGTTCCTCGGTATCTTCAGACATCTCCTGCTCGTGCACCCCGTCGCCTTGAAAATTTCGGGGGTTTTGGAGATGAAGAAAGACCAGTCACCGTACACAGATCCTATCGTCCGTTTCTACGTTACTCATGGTGCGGCGAATTCACATTTGGTTTCTTGCATCGACCTGTTAGCCTGCCGAAGACAGACAGTACCGGGCCCCATTCCTGGTCGCCAGAGGTTCGCTGTGAGGAGACTCGGCGCCATAGGAGTCGTCCTCCGAGAAACTCCAAGGAGCTTCACAAAGCAGTTTTATTGAAGACTGTGCACGACGGGGTAGAAAGGCCAGGCGGCTGTGAGAACGACAAGCAACTCGACGAGGACGCAATGCCCGTCCGCGTTGATCGGGGAGATGTCATGCATTCAGGCGCTAAATTCACGAAATTGCCAGCGGGGGCAATATCTACTTGGTATTCTTCCCTTCCACCTTGTCGTATCCGCCAGAATTCTGGACCAGGTTTCTATCTGAGTCTTGGAGGGCTCCTTCACTCCTGCCATTTCGAGTACTGGACGTACGCCTGGACCTGATTCTCTCAGGCTCCCGCGTATACGTCTCGAGAAAGGCATTCTGCGCGGCAGAAAATGTGGGCTCCTCAGCCTCGGACCCCCCAGCTTCCGCAGACGCCTCTAGTCTCGATGATCCCGATCCCGGTGATTTCGAAAATATGGCCGCCTCAGCTGCTTGTAACTCGTCGAGCTCAGCAAAGGTCTGCTCTGAATACATAGTTGGCCAGTCCTCGTCTTGTTCATCTGGCTCGTTGATGTCATACCAACCCTCATCTTGCTCAGGTCCAGTTGCGAAGGCATCAACAGTGGCGGCTGGGACGTCTGGAAATTCGCGCTCATACTGGACATTATCTTCGACTTCCCAGTCCTGAGGCGGTTGTACTCCTGGGGATTCGCTTGTGACCTGCTCCATCATCTCCTTGACCGATAGCGGCATCTCAACCTCTTGCTGATTTCTCCGCTGTACGTTATATTTCTGCTTCTTGCTCCCCAGCTTCTGCCGGGGTTTCCGCTTCTGCAAGATCTGCTCATCCGACTTGTCTGTTGCATCCTGGGGCTTTCCACCCGTGAGGATCTTTTTCTCCAACGACGAGTTCGTCCTTACAGCTGATTTGACAGCAGAGACACTCACAGGACACTTATGTGTGATGTAAGCCAGTAGTCTCTCTGCCTCGCCCGACCACGCAGCCATCTGCTCCAGGTCCATGTAAGCCTTGCTCAGCACCATAAGCGTGTAGGAGATGGGCCGTGGGTTGTGCGGGTTCATGAATCTGCGGCGTACGTCCAATGGAATAGAACGCGGAACACCCGGGGTTCTGGCCCGCACGCGCGCCCATCCGTGCCAAAATGGCATGAGTTGCTCTTCGCAAACGATGAAGGCCTCGCGCCATCTTTTCAGATTCGCTAGTAGCTGCACGTAGAAGTTCCAATTCTTGGAGTCGAGGCGGAATCCCGCACGCAGGACGGACGTGACGGTCTCGCGCAGCCCAGTCGGGTCCTGGGTCACACCGTGCATGCGCTGCATCGTCTTGAGCGGATCAGTGAGCATGTACCGCATGGCGGGTAGGGGCTGTGCCCGTGTGGTACCCGGGGCCGAGACAGATGCCATCTTGACCGCGCGTTCGAAAATGATGCGCCATAACTGGCGAACCTCTTCGTAGTCACCATCGTAGAAAGCAGCGAGCATGAGACTGTGGAGGAGTCGGAGGGGCGGTTCTTTCATGTTGAGAGTCTCCGGTGCAGACGATTGCCAGAGCTCGATGATGCCTCCAATGTCGGTGGTTTGACGCATCAGCGTGAAGGTGTGGATAAGAATATTTGCGTGCTCAGTGCGCAAAGCCACTGTTGCGGGTTTTGATTTGTTTTGAATCCACGATCGGTGGCCCTTGGCCGTACGTTGTGGCAAGTTTATCGTGGCATTGTCCAATTGATCGATGTATTCCCTGAATCGACGTAGGGCGGAGAGTAAGTAATCCCGCGCATGGTCGGGTTCAGACAATCGATGCTTGGTAGCCAAAGCGCTGAGGGCCTGGAGGACGCGCAGAAGGACGTGTCCGGTCTGAGGCATGCCGAGATCGCGAAGAATGTTGCTCGTTCTGAGTAGGTCTTGCGGCTGCTTTGTTATGAAGAAGGCACTCATTAGGAGCGTATAATGTTCCAATGTCGGTCTGAAAGCGTGGGTCTTGTGTGCTTGTTGCAAAAGGAAGAGAGCATGATGAGGTTGCTTACACCAAGCCAGTGCCCGCAATAAATGTGAATACGTCTCGTCATCATAAGGAATTTGGAATTCCGTCATTTCATTCAGGATTGCATTGACCCTCTTGAGATCGCGGCGAACAGCGTGATGCCAGAGCAAAGTATTCCAAAGAATTGTAAGCTCACTCTTCTCAAACCGTTCCCTCTCTGTTGTGATCTTGACTATGTTCTCGGCATCGTTAAATTTGTCGTTCTGACAGTAAGCCTCCACTACACAGTCGACCATGGTGACGTTTGGCTGGATGTCTTCGCTCTTGGCCATACGGTAGAGCTCCAAGGTGAACTCGAGATCACCTCTCGATCCAGTCATCCCCATCATTGTGCCATAGCTGTAGTGGTCCGCAGAAACAGCCTTCTTCAGCACAACGAATACTCGAACGGCTGCGTCGTATTCGCGGGCCTTGGCATGCGCATTGAGTAAGACGTTCCAGCAATGAGTATTCAGTTTTGGTCCAAAGTCGCTCTGCGCTTGGGTAAAAATTCGACGTGCCTCACCCAGCTCCCCTCTGAGTGCATATTGTTGAAGTAAGTCGAAGAAGTCCGGATATTGTGGAAGCGGGTTCTGCTGGGCCTTGCGTTCCTCGGGGTAGTGTGACCTGAATTCGTCGAACAAGCGTTGCGCGGTTTTCACGTCTTCTCGTTGTGCATAGAAGATGATATAAGCGCGATATAGGCCCATGTCCAGCCTCGGAAAGCGTCTGTATAAATCCCGGAGGACCATTTCCATGCCCTGGCCATTTCCCACCGGTTTGTAAACAAGATGGACCATCGCGCGCATCACGTGGCCGCGGATTTTCGTAGCACTATTGCGATAGGATTTATACAACTTGTCCGAGAGCTTTCTCCACGCCGATGACGACTGCGTCGTGGTATGAGCCAAGAACAATTCATACAGGAGAGGGTCTTCTAAAAGAGTAGGGAGGAGCTCGTAGTGCTCCGGGCGAAACCTTTGATAGTAGCGATGAATGATAGGATAAACGAAATTGGTGAGTAAACTGCTGTTAAGCGTTGGCTTTGTAGCGGGTCCGGAAACATTTTGCGATTGGGAAATCTCCTTGATGAGTAACGTGAGCTGTTCCATCATCTTCTGGAACTTGGTGTGGCGCTCGAATGCCCGCCAGTCGATGGCCTTTGCATCCTCGCGGTGGGCTTCGGGGTTTCGTGCCCACACGTCCCAGAGGGTCTTCCAGTGACCTCCCTGAAGACTTTTGGCGAGGAGGTAGGTCATATTTCGATGTTTTGTGACATAGTCTATGAACTGGGGACGAATTTCCTCTGATCCGTCGTCAAGTGTATGGAATTGATCCCAAATGCGTACAAATTTGTCCCCGTTATCAGCCAAACTCAGCAAATCACGGAGTGACTGCTGTTTGGAAACATCGAGTTGGTCTTGTGAGCCAGGTCGTATGTCACCGTCGAAAGTCGTTGCACTGGAACCAGTCTGACACGCAACATCATCAGGGACTTCAGCTGAAGGTCGGGGCTGCCGAGGCGAGGAAGCCGAAGACGTGAATAGACGAGGCCCTGTGCCTCTAAGATACCAGTGTGGCCGTTCATATCGATCGAGAACTGATGGAGACAGCTTTCTGAGTAGCGAGGCAGCGCCTTGAGGATAGAGAAAGTCAAGCAAAAAAGTTGAGGCGTTCAAGGATTCATTCCTGCTGGTGGAGGAGTTCTGCGACGTCGCAGAGAGATTGAGGAACTCGAGAGGCTCGCGTATCAAAGCCTGCCACACACCGGACAACTCGATGTCTGCAGCCCCATGCTGCCAGAAGGCAGTATGGAGGCGGCGGCTGGACTTGAAGGGCGTCTTCGAGGGCGGAAGAACTCGTTGGAAATGGCATGGTTCCAGACTCGCGGCAGTTCTTTCGAGCATTGGCATGAGGAGGTGCAGACGGCGCAGACTGATCGTTTCGGAGAGGACGCTTGAAATCAGTTCATGGGAGAGAAGCAAGACTGGGTCGCGGCGCGGCACAGAGCCACAGCATGTCAGCAGGGCCGTGAATGAAGGTACAGTCCGAATGTGTGTGGTAATTTACCCTTATACACTTCATGTTGGATTCACAGTTCCATCTGTCCTCTGCGCAGTTGTTCTTCGCGAGCCTTTCCCCCCCTCGAGGAGCCTCTTCCTAACCACGAAGGAGCAATTCGCTGCAGTATACACCACTAGAACATGCAGAGAGAGGATAGGACAAGGGAGTGAGGCGATGTGTAGCTGATCGGACTTGGCCGTCGCGAATGGAGCAGGTTTGCGCCAGACCGCCTGATGTTCCTGTAATCAGCACACAGGTTTGGATGATGTCGACGACAATTTTTTGGGCAGCAGGGATTAGGCCGAGAGCTCCTAGCCTCCCGGCATGGCGGCCCCTAGCTGTCCACCCATGCCGCCTTGCTGCACTTGGGCGTTTGCTGTTTGTTATCACTGATAAGCAATTACGGTAACTGAATTGGATGGAGACAGCTTTCAGGCGGGGCTTTTTTGGGTCACCACCACCTTACTGAGAGCTACATACTTACTGCCCTTTCCGCGGCAGCCTCATTTCGACTCGCGCAGCTCCAGACCACGAAACATAAGGACCGGTACAAACTCGACTAGACTGTCCTCAATTTTTTTTTCTTTCAAGGGAAGGGAGGCAGTCGACGCGACCATGGATGCCACCAAATTCATCCTCGATACGAGGCTGGAGCTGCTCGACTATGCGAACGACTACGGCGCATACGCAGTGAAGTTGAGCACGCGACTGGCAAGCACTAAGAAACGACTGGGCGTGCAAGATAAGCACGCAGCCAAGCACCATTCCAACCTCGAGGTAGCGCCCTCGCAGGTGGCTCAGAACAACGAGTGCGCGACCTTCCCCTCGACATGAGCGGGTGCATGAGGATGATGCGCTCGATGGAAGGACTCGGCTGACTGTGTTCTCAGATTCTTTCAGCTTCCCCTTCTTACCGCAGAGCGATGCTGGGCCAAGTCTATGGCTTGGCGATCACGCGACAATGTCAATCGCGAAACGAGGAAGCAAGTTGTTTCCCAGCTTGTCCATGCCACGAAAATCGTCGAGAAATTAGTGGCTGTTCTGTCAGACGACGAGAGCGGTGCGACCTCCGCCGATGTACTCAGCGCCTGGGCATACGCGGCCGTGCTCAAGGGCGACTCGTCTTTTCGCGGCAAAAAATGGCAACAGTGTCTAGAGAGCTACTCCACAGCAAAGATCATCTACAGCGCCTTGCCGACTTCAAATGTGGAAGGAAATATCTTCAAGGACTACGTCTCAGACTCGATCGATACCCCATTGCGGTTTGCACAGCGACAGCTCGATATTCCGACTACTCTCTCCATTCTCGCTTTGGCCAAGAAGCACTTCCCACAGTCAGACAAGTCGCTGGTATCCCGTATCGAGGAAGTATCGCCTGGGTTCTTAAAGGAAGACGAGGATACGACGATGACCGATGGGGGCTCGCTACGGACAGTGACATGGAGGAATAGGAAAGTCCCAGTCGAAGACGCCGAGATTGCACTGAAGTTGGCCGCTCTCGAAGCCGCTGCGTCGGAGCTGTCTCAGAAGTTGACGTCCTCTTCCGAACTGCGACCTAATACGAAAGCCGAAGCTTACGATGCTGTGCTCGAGATCAGCAATGATGCAGTTGACGCCACCCAACAGGCCATTGATGAGCTCAAGGAGCAAGGAATAGCCCAAGGGGACTCTCGCATGCAGAGTTTGGCTATCCTACGTACAAAGTTGAAATACGATTTGCTGAGTTGGCAAATAGGACGGAACCGGGTCCTGATGGGCGACAAGGACGGTGCTGTCCTGGGAGATGGACCGAGTATGAAGGGCAAGAGCAGGCTACCTGAAGTTGATCAACCTTTGATCAAGGATAGCCAGCAGGTGAAACAGCAAGAGAAGAAGGTCAATCTGTATGACAAGACTCTGCAGAGCTTAGAGGTTGCAAACGAGCTCCCGGGTGTTGCAGCGGATGACCATCTCGCGGCTGAGATTGAGGCTGTATCCAAGTACTTCACAGCTCTGAAGTAAGTTTTCGCGCAGATCCTGGTCACATGTTGATTCTGACGCTGCAACAGATCTCTTGCGATCGCTCGTTCACATTCGCTGATCGGCAACGCTGCAAATGCATTGGCCCTTACAAAGTATTCTCACGACCAGTGCGAGGCTGCCATGCCGGTGCTCAATACTCACAAAGATGTCGAGAGCTCCGGCGTGAAGACCATGGAGGTTGCCCAAGAAGATGCGACTTTCCTTCAGAATCTCCTGAAGGGAGAGCTGCAGCGCAACCGAGCCCTGGTGGAGATCTACAACCTGCGCAAGCAGGCTGGCAAGGGCGACTCCAACGCAGCACCACGCCCCCTGATTGAGAAACTGGGCCAATACCCTGCGGAAGGTGTCAACCTGGACAACATTGTCACATACCCACCGAAAATGGAGCCCATCCCAGTCAAGCCGCTATTTTTGGATGTCGCATGGAATTACGTACAGTACCCTACGACCCAGACGGAGAAGCCAAAGACTGCACAGGACAAGTCAAAGGTCAAAGAGGAGACCGAGAAGCCTGCCCAAAAGAAGGGCTGGTTTGGCTTCGGCAGGGGCTAAAGTTCACATATTTGGACACCATATTCAGCAATTACTTGCAGGTCATGCCAGATGGATCCTCATCATTTGATCAGGAATGACCACGGCCTACCAATCAGCCAACGAAGCCAGTCACGACGGGGTTAGTCTGGATAAAACATCCAGCAGCTGACAGGAAAGTAGGCTGAGGTACTCCGGATATGGCCTGAGTTTTGTGGGTAACAGCAGAATACGCTCACGCTTCTGCTTATTACACAGGCCTCTAAAGTAGTCGAGGGCTGTGTTGACTAAAAGGTCCTTTGACCACACAAGACATCAGGAAAGATATTAAAAAAGAAAATGGCGCATCGCGCCACCCAGCACAAAGACAGCCAACTTAATTCACACTTGAATTGCATTTAATTGCCGCTCCCTGATTGGTGACATTTCCCTTGCACCGTTGGTTGGAATGCTTCTACGTCGCGCAATATCGCGGAAGACTCTCCCTGAGCCCGAAGCGAGACTCCTCCAGCCTGGGAAATTCTCCGTGCTTCTCTTTCGCCATCCGAGTTGAAGATTATGAACCATGAAGCCGAATCCGACGATATGGACGAAAAAGTGGATGAGAAAGGCGGCTTGATTCCTCAGCAGCAGGAGGTGAGTAGGCGCGGTGGGCTGCGAGGGTTCCTTGCCCGCTTCTATACAACCGGCGAAAATACCTCGTCAGCGAAACTACTCGATGCGGCGGACAATGACGACTATGAGGATGTCGACCATACCCCACATGAACCTCGACGGTACAAAATCACACCTCGACGCTTCGTCCCCTCTCTCCGCTCATTCATCTTTGCTGTCGTCTTCTTCGCACTCGGGCTCGGCATAGGCTGTAGCCTGGGTCTATCAGTCCCGTACTATGGCTCGTTTTTACAAGTAATAAGCAAGCTGATCGACGACACACCGTCGTATAACGAGTATGGTATCCCGGACACACTCTCCATCGTATCCTCCACCCAGCTTAGCAACACCGCCGAGCTGAATCTCAAGACCGGTTTCACAGTCTCGCGCACACCGACAGTCCGCGAGTATGAGTTCAACATCAGCCACGCCCTCGCCGCGCCGGATGGGGTGTATAAGCCCATGATACTAGCGAACGGGCAAAGTCCTGGGCCGTTGATCGAGGCGAATACGGGCGATACGTTGCGGATCAAAGTCAATAACCTCATGCCGAACACTACGACGAGTATTCACTGGCACGGGATCAATCAGTACAATTCTACATGGATGGATGGCGTGGCGGGTATCAGCCAGTGTGGGATTCCGGCTGCAGGTGGGTCGTGGACGTATGAGTTTACGCTGGCGGATCAGAGGGGGACGTACTGGTGGCATGCACATACCGGTGTGCAGTTCACGGATGGGCTCTTCGGTCCAATTGTATGTCGAAAGGAAAATGACGTTGAGCGGAGAAAGCAGAAAGCTGTGATACTAACTGAAGAACAAGGTGATTCACGATGCAGACGAAATGGTCCCCGAGACAGACGACGAAAAGATCATATTTTTGGGAGAGAACTATCACTCATTTGCGTCAGAGGTACGGTACTTTGCTTTCCCTGTTTACCTGAGCAAGAAAGGACTGACCAAAGTCCTCTAGCTCCTGTCGCATTACCTCTCCCCCAGCACTCCCTGGGATCCCAATGAAGCAGGCGTCGAGCCGCTGGCCGACAACCTCCTCCTCAATGGCCAAAACACCTTCCCCTGCGATCTCATATCCAGTACCTTCCCCCTATCTACCTCTACCCACAAGGCCCAATCCAACACACCCGCCTGCACCGGCGGGCAGCCTTACATCACCACCATCAAGCCCGGCTCGGCCACTCGTCTCCGACTGATAAACCACTCCTCGTACTTCTCGTACTGGTTCAGCATTGACGAGCACGCGCTCACCATCGTTGAGATTGACGGCGTGGAAGTTGAGCCCATCGCGGCACAGGGCGTGCATGTGAATATCGGCCAGCGGTACAGCGTGATTGTCAACGCGAGCCACGACCTGCCGGGCGGTAAAGGCGAGTACGCCATTCGCTCCACGCTCGAGCGGGAATGTTTCCTGCCTTTTGCGACGTACAACAATACTGCGCTCGCAAACAGCGGCTATCAAGCCCGCGGAATCCTCAAATATGATGAAAGTAGTCCTCATACAGGAGAAGGCGTTGACGACAACGACGACGACAAAAAACAGCCTTCTACGGTCCTAAACATAACCAGCAACAGCCCAAGCGCTTACACGAATCCCAACCCACAGCTCTGCTTCGACCTCCCCTTTGACACGCCCATCCCCAAACGGCGGGAAGAGGCCTACCCCCTGGCGGCCAACGACCCGCAGTACACCGTCGACTTCCAGTTCCGCCAAGTCGGCGAGGTCAACCGCATCTTCCTCAACCGGACCTCATGGGCGGCGTACACATCCGAAGCGACCTTGTGGCAGGCGCTGGACCAGACCTTTGACTACGAGGTTGGCGAGGAAGATGTCGGAGGTGCGTATCATAACTGGAACTTTCGGCTGGATCAGCAGGTCTTGCTTGTGCCGGAGGGAAGTGGGAGCGTGCAGGTGGCTTTGAACAGCCTGGATGTCATGGAGCATCCGTTCCACATGCATGGTAAGTCGATGAGAACCGTCTCATTCACCCTTTATAAACTTGATTTGAGTGCTAGTGCTGATGAGTCGATAGGACATACCGTGCAGATTGTAGGCTGGGGACCGGGCAGGTATATGCCCGGCTCGTCGGCGACGACCTGGAAGCTGGACAATCCGATGCGGCGGGATACATTCACTGTTCCCGAGCAGTCCCACGTCGTGTTTCGGTTCAGGGCAGACAATCCCGGGATGTGGATTCTGCACTGTCACGTTGCGTGGCATTTGGAGGGTGAGTTTTACACATCTCTGGTCGTCCTTGTAGAATATATCATGAACTAACAAAAACACCTGTATTGTAGCTGGCATGGCGGCTTCGTTTCTGGAACGACCGGATGACTTGAGGGCTTTGGTAAGTGAAATGGATGCAGACACAAGAACACAGTCGCAAAATTTCTGTGCAAAACAGAGACGTTAGAGATTTGTGCCTTTGATGTACATAGCTTGTGATACATCGTGTACATACTATCCAATACGTTCACATTAACATGCGATTGCCCAGGTGTCCACACCACCGTTCACTTCAAACATCCACTAGGGAACACATTACAAACATAGCTGAGGGGGGATGTCGGATTTTATTCCGTCGCCAACATCTAATAATTTACACACTTTGGAAGGGACAGTTCCCCTTGGCAACCATGCCTTCAGTGTCATCCAGAACCCGTTGAAATGACCAACAAAAAGCAAAAAATGTTTTGATGCTCTGAACGCCTTCCCCGGCCCGTTGCTGCATTAGAGGTGATGTGTGAGGTATGACAGATGGTACCGCCATCATAGGTCGAAGAAGTCGAAGGTATGAGTACAGATTGGTAGGTACAGGAAAAAAGGGAGGGTGGGAGAGTCTTAGAGTCTATCATGCTGCTGCGCTTTGTAAAACACAAGGTCGAATGGGCGTGAAAGAGGGGTATAATAAGGTCATTCAACCGATTTCACCAAGGAATCCATTTACTTGGTCTCGTCCTTCTTCTCGCCCTCAGCAGCACCCTCGGTGCTGGAGGTCTGCTGCTCGCCGGACTCAGCACGGGCCTTGTGCATCTTGTCGAAGAGGTTCAAGCTGGCCATCTGGAGTTCGTCGGTCTTCTCCTTGATCTCGGCGGCAGTGAGGGTAGAATCGCCGGCCTGACCCTTGGAGATGAACTCGCGCAGGGAGTTGATCTTCTCCTTGATCTGGTCGGCCTCGGTCTTGTCCAGGCGGTCGGCGTACTCGTTCAGGGCCTTCTCAGTGTCGTTCACGACACTGTCAGCACGGTTGGCAGCCTCGATGGAGCTCTTGCGCTCCTTGTCAGCCTCGGCATACTTCTCGGAGTCCTGAACCATCTGCTCAATCTCGTTCTCAGACAGGCCGGATCCGGAAGCAATCGTGATAGACTGGTCCTTGTTGGTGGACTTGTCCTTGGCGTGAACGTGGACAATAGAGTCGGCGTCAATGTCGAATGTAACCTCAATCTGGGGGACACCGCGGTGCGCGGGGGGGATGCCGACCAGCTGGAAGTTTCCGAGCAGCTTGTTGTCCTTGACGAGCTGACGCTCACCCTGGTAGACCTTGATCTCGACAGCGGTCTGGAAGTCGGCGGCAGTAGAGAACGTCTGCGACTTCTTGGTGGGGATGGTGGTGTTGCGGTTGATCAGAGGGGTGAAGACACCGCCGAGCGTCTCAATACCCAGGGACAGAGGGGTAACGTCCAGGAGCAGGAGGTCCTTGACTTCACCAGAAAGAACAGCACCCTGAATGGCGGCACCAATGGCAACAGCCTCATCGGGGTTGACAGACTTGGCAGGGTCGCGACCAAAGATGTTCTTGACGGACTCGCCGACCTTGGGCATACGGGTCATACCACCGACCAGAATGACCTCCTGGATCTCCTTAGCCGAGAGTCCAGCGTCCTTGAGAGCCTTCTTGACCGGCTCAATAGTGCGGGTGATGAGGGGCTCCATCATCTTCTCAAGCTGGGCGCGGGTCAGCTTCATGTTGATGTGCTTAGGACCGGAGGCATCAGCAGTGATGAAAGGCAGGCTAATGTCGGTCTGCAGAGAGGACGACAGCTCGATCTTGGCCTTCTCGGCGGCCTCACGAATACGCTGGATGGCCATGCGGTCGCCAGAGATGTCGATGCCGCTAGTCTTCTTGAAGTCACCAACAATGTGGCGCACAAGGTGGATATCGAAGTCCTCACCACCCAGGTGAGTGTCACCGTTGGTGGACTTGACCTCGAAGACGCCGCTCTGGATCTCGAGGACGGAAATATCGAAAGTACCACCACCGAGATCGTAGACAGCGACAACGCGATCAGCCTCCTTCTCCATACCGTAGGCGAGAGCAGCAGCAGTAGGCTCGTTAACAACACGAAGGACGTTCAAACCAGCAATCTGACCAGCATCCTTGGTGGCCTGACGCTGCGAGTCGTTGAAGTAGGCAGGGACGGTAACAACGGCATTCTGAACAGGCTTGCTGAGGTAGGCCTCGGCAGTCTCCTTCATCTTTTGCAGAACGAAGCCACCGACTTGCGAAGGGGAGTAGTTCTTGCCACGGGCCTGGACCCAGGCGTCGCCGTTGGTGTGGGGGACAATCTTGTATGGCACCTCCTTGATGTCGCGCTGGACCTCAGCGTCATTGTACTTCCGGCCGATCAATCGCTTGGTGGCAAACAGGGTGTTCTCGGGGTTGACGACAGCTTGACGCTTGGCAGCGACACCGACCAGGCGCTCGTCATCCTCGGCGAAAGCCACTACGGATGGTGTTGTGCGGGCACCTGTAGTAGTGTAAGTATTGCACTACATTGCTTGAATTGCAAAGTGGAGTGTATGTAGACCGAGACTGACCTTCTGAATTCTCGATGATCTTGGGAGCCTTGCCCTCCATGATGGCAACAGCCGAGTTGGTGGTACCAAGATCGATACCGATCACTGCACCCTTGACCTTCTCATCTGTGGACTGGAAGCGAGCGAAGCGCGACAAGGTAGGAGTGGCAGACCTTTGCACGAGACCTGCAGAGAGCGAGGCTCTTGGCAGCTGTCATTGAGGAACGTTGGGTTAGTTGTTGTTGCTATTGCTTCTGGTTGTAGCAATGAAGCACGAGATCGTAGCTGTCATGGATTATGCGAGAATGAATGCTACTTACAGCTCGAGACAGACGTGATGCCAACATATTGTAAGAATGAAATGGGAAAGGTGTTCTACTAGTGAAAGAGTAGGACTTAAGAGGAAGAGGGACGCTAGGTGCACCGCGAAGAAGGGAGGACGTCGTGGTGGTGGTGGTGTTGGTGGTGGTGATGATGTTTTTTTTTTTTTAGAGGAAGGGTGGTGGCGGGATGACTAGTAGAAAGTCGAGCTACAAAATTTGCGATTTGAGGGTACCTGCCTTTCGCCTTTTCGTCATGGAAGGTTCCACGATCTTCGCACCGACTACCGGCTGATCCGTGCATTTTTTTCTACAGTCTCTCATCCCTGTCGCGCCAGTTTGTCTACCTAGGTACTCAGTCTTGCATTACACAGTAGAAAAAAATAGCCACCAACTACCTAGTTAGACTGATCAATTGCTTGCTTGTGCGCGCACTCGGATCAATAGAAGCAAACAGATCTTTTGCGCAAGGGACGATTTGGAGGCAAAAGTCAGTTTGCATTTATACATATACATATATAGCTGAAAGTGGAGGAATGGACTGCTACCTCATTGGCATACTGCACACTGTACTGTACATGCCTACTCAACGCGTTTATTACTACGCGCTGGAAATCGAGATTGGAGATGGGAGAAGTGACTTCTTTGTTGCAGGGAATTGGCGCCTGGTATCAAGTACCATCCATGCCTGCTCTCGCTTACTTACCATGTCCGTACTGCGTATTTACCATGGGTCGGTCATCTTGCCAGCCTCGATGGGGATGGATCTGCGAACGTCATTGCCTACGACCTCACTCTCGACCTCGACCTTTCAACTCCATCACCTTGCCGCCATCCATTTCCAAGCCTAACTCGACAACTTGCAAGACGACCACCTCCTGCAACAACATATCCTACATTGATTCGAATCTGCACCTGGGACCACACGATCGATACCGCAACTTGCCACTTCGCTTACCTCCCTTCGCCGCCTTCTCTTCCGGCCTTTGCTTTCGCGCATTGTTGACATCTCCAATTGAACCCAGTGTCCTGTCCATGACTCGGCGACAGTCCTGAGCACTGAGCCACAACCCCGGCATCATGGCCGTCATGGACGAGAGAATGTGCGTTGTTGTTTGTCTATATCACGCGTTGCAGCGTGCAAGAAAACCCGGTTGCCCATTCCTCCTATCTGGGTTGACAAAAAGCCCTGCAGTTGACTGATGGGAACTCGCATGTAGATATCATCCGACCGACGCCCTTATTCTCCCAAAACCCCGACGACACTACCGCGTTGGCCTACGCTGCGAGTACGTTCTCGACCCAATTGGATTCAGACTCCAGCATCAGCACGAGTTACTAACAAGCATGTTTCAGGCACTGGCAACTGCGGTCGCAAATCGGCCTCACCTCCCCACGACAAGTTTACTATGTGGCTGGCAACGGAAACAACCAAGTCCACAAGCTTGATACCACCGAGCACGAAAGCGAGCTTGTCAAGATCTTGACCTTTTCGCCCCGCTGTCTCGTCGTCAAGAAAGGGTGGATATGTTGTGGTGGCGAGAGCGGCGAGTTTGTCGCCTTCCAGGTGGATGACGCCCGTGAGACACGCCAGCACCCCCGAGTCGATGCCGCACATGCCGCATCTTCGATGAGCCCTATACAACAATATGTCGAGTACGGCGGGCCCCGATCAAACGATGTACTCGACGCTTTTCGCGACCCTATGCACGGGCTACCCTCTGAGGATCGCCTACAGCTAGCTTTGGACTCTGTTCCTGGCGAAAATGAAACGATGCCTGCCTTGATCCCCCCGAGCCCTCGACCAGATGTCAACACAGAGCACAAGACCCTTGTTGCTAACTCCAAGGCCTTTGGCAAGGAGCGGATCAACTGTATCACCCTCTGGTTCCCTCCCACCTCTACGGACAGCCACTACAGCGGCGTATACTCTGAGTCTGTGGCGGTCCTTGCAAACAACGACAAACATGTCACTGTCGTAGGGCTGGAGAATCAAGAGGCAATGGACGAGCTCTCGTACCCTGACTTTGTAAACCGGGCTCTGATATCGCCAGACGGCCGGCTACTCGCCGCAATTTGTGACGATCCATATCTGTATGTCCATCAGCGGGTTCCTAAGCAAGGCGCTACCCATGGAATCTTTACTCGGAAAAATTTGGCAGATTTTGAGTGGAAACTTTGTGCCAAGGTTCACCTCAAGAGCCAACGCAAGGAAGATCGATCTGATCAGCGGGGCAGCTTTGCGGCCTGTTTCTCAAACACTGGCCGGTACCTCGCAGTGGGCACGCAGTATGGAGTTATTTCCGTCTTTGAGACAGCTGCCTTTTCAGAACCTAGCCTCGATCCGCTCATCACCACCTTCACGACATCGAGGCCCAAAGAGGATGTGGGAGCAGTTCGTGACATGGCGTTTTGTCCTGGACCCTTCGACCTGTTGGCATGGACAGAACACCGTGGCCGTGTCGGCGTTGCTGACATTCGAAGCAACTACGGGTCCAGGCAAATTCTGGATCTCAGCCAATACGACGACTACGAGCAGATCATGGTTACGGAAAAGGGTTCTATTGACCCGCGCCTGCTAGACCGAACTGGAGATGGTCTCTTGACCATGGCGGATTCTACCGACGCGGCTGCGGCCCGGCGACTGGCGAGACGCCCAACCACAGAACGCCAAGCAGGCGAGCGCTCTGCGACGGAATATAATCCCCAGCCTCTTGTGCCGGAGGAGACCATGGTTCTTGAGGCCCTCACGGCCCATCGGCGACGGCGCGACCAAATTGCGGCCGAGGCCGCTCGTCGCAACGACCCAGCCGCCGGGACCAGAATGCTCGAGCGCCTGCAAAACCGGACTTCATCATCCCGCGACCCTGCATTCTTCAGGGAGTCCAGGAACACCAGCCGGGTGAGTGAGATGGAACAAGCCCGCGAGCTGATTAGAAATGTCAATCGGTTGAACGATTTGGACCGTGCGGAGCGTCTTCGTGCCCGGCGTGCTGTCCAGACAGCCGAGACGAACTTGGTGGCGTCTGTTCAGAGCGCTGCTAATGCTGTGGCTGCTTTACGAACAATGCGCAACCAAGCCGGCCAAGTCGTGCTCCCGATCCCACAGAGCAATGTACCTGCCCGGCCCAACTCAAACTCAGACGCCACTGACCTTGAGACCTTGTACCAGAATTTCGAGATGCTGGGTCCCTACCATGAACCTGGACAGGGTGGGGAAACGAGCGGGAGGGATCCTCATGTCCTGGCATCAGTCTGGAGCAACATGCTTCGCAGCCGAGATACGGACAGCGAGCCCTTGATCACTGCGATCAATCCTCGTACGACCCGCACCCGGCTCGCCGATCGGGCTGCCGCGCTGAACATGGGCCGCATCGATCATGAGCATGATGACACGGCCGGTCTGGCGTGGAGCGAGGATGGACGTGTCCTGTAAGTACAAGTCTTGACAATCATTTTTTGTTGCATGCTAACCAGCAACTCCCGTTCTTAGCATCATAGGTGCCGATGATGGCATCTACGAATTCCATGTCAACACATTCAGCAGGAAGATGTTCCCCAGCATCACCATGCGTTGAGCAAAACAAAGCAACGTTTGCAATCAATTTCTTCCTCAATTTCTCCTGCAAGGCGATGGTTGAGTTCTTTCGACATTCACGGCGTACTCGGGAGTACGGCACTTATACGGCATTTGCGGGCTGGAGGCGTTCGGATTGTGCTCGATACTCGGTGATTGGGTCTGCCTGGTGGTGGTTTTGTCCCTTTTTCACTACCCTATGATTCGAGTCTGCAGTCGACAAAAGCTCATCTGACTTTGTATATACGCTCTCAGATACGGCGTTGGTATTGTGTTTGGTTCTACTAACGGATGGGCCTTGATTGCACTGGCCTCGAACATCAGCGACGAGTAGATAATCCAAACGAGGGCATGAGGCTGTATTGGGGCAAAGGACATATAGCCTCTTCTCACATACTACTCACACTGAAATTTGTATGAAAATGTTTGATCTTTTATGCTGATATGTCTTGTCATCCGCTATTCATACATCAGACTCTCTACCTTCTCTCCGATCGCTAAACAGCTCGTCAATCCCGGGCTCTCAATACCCAACAAGTTCACCCAACCCCCATAGCCCTCCTCCTTCCTCACCACGAAATCATTGAAGCCCTTGCCGCCATCCATCACTGCTCCCCTGGGCGCCAGCTTGGGTCGAATACCTGCATAGTCCGGACTCAGTGCGGCCACGTCCACCTCGGGCAAATACCGCTGGATCTCGCCCACTGCCTCTGCCATACGCGCGCTGTTGACGGCCAAGTCCGCCGGCGAGTCGACCCATTCGACGTCGGGCCCGAACTTGATGCGCCCGCCCATGTCCAGCGTCAGGTGCGTGCCCAGTCCACCATGGCCCGGTTCCGGCGCAGGGTAGATGAGCGTGCCGACGCGCGGCGAGCTGGCCGCATACGAGAAGTAGTTCCCTTTGGCGTAGTACAGCCGCTTGTGCTGCTGGGGCGGCACGACTAGGTTGTACACGTCCATGCAACCCAGGCCGGCCGAATTCACTACCGTCGCGGCGGTGATGGTGCTCGCCTCGCCTGTTGTTGCGTCCTTGACGGAGATCTCCCACCCGGCAGTCCCTGGTGCGTCGGACGGACTATGCGGCGGGACCGGCGCCAGGCCGACGACATTGGAGCCCGGCGAAAAGACACCGCCGGCATCCTCAAAGTGACCCAGCAGCGCGACCATGAGCGCATGACTGTCCACGATGCCGGTGGTAGGCGACTCGAGACAGCCGGTCTCGGCGCGGACGGCGGGCTCGCGGGCGGCCATTTCGGCGGCGCCGAGCCAGCGGACGGGGACGCGGTTGGCGAGGGTGTCGGTGCAGTGGCGGTAGACGCCCTCGAGGGCCTCGCGCTGGGCAGCGGTCTGGGCGACGATCCACTTGCCGGTGTTGCGGTGGGGTACGTTGTGGGCGGCGCAAAAGTCGTAGAGCATCTCTTTACCGCGGATGCACAGGTCGGTCTTGAGGGTGGTGGCGCCGTAGTAGATGCCGGCGTGGATGACCTCGGAGTTGCGCGAGGAGGTCTCTGTGCCGGGGTGGAGGTGGCGCTCGAGGAGGAGGGTGGATGGGGAGCGTTTGGCGAGGGCGCGGGCGGTGGCTAGGCCTACTGCGCCGGCGCCTATTACCTGGTTGTTGTCATTACCTGCTGTTTCTTATCACGGAGGGATTCTATGTGATGGGAGGGGGGTTTGAGATGCCTTCGCATGAGACGAGCAGATGAATGAGGTTGAGTGAATCTTCTCACCACCGAGACCTGAATTCCGCCAGGGTACAGTCCATCTCATGATATACACATTCCATGACTATAAAGACTTACCACATGCTCAAAATCCACCCGTCGTGCCGTCGTGCTCGAGAACAGCCTCGCAGGCGCAGTCACAGTTGGGCTTGTGCAGCCCCTACCAGGACCACGGAATAGACGACCGGCGCATTTCCGGGCGTTGAGCACCTCTCTCGTCACTGATCTTGAGAACATGTCGACGTCTATCGATCCATTCAATTTCCTTCAAAATTTTCAGAAAATCAGACAATTGGAAGAGTCCTTCTTTTTGTGTGTAGGAGGTTGATGGAGCCTCGCGATGACGCAATCCTCCGGATATCCACTTTGCAGAATGGGAACGATGTTAAGCAAAAATGGCTCTCACACATACGCTCATTGCTTGAAGGTGGTTGGGCGAAGGGTGAGTGAGAGGTATGTATTTTCAATCACTTAAACTGCAGTTGTAGGTCGTGGTGGACATGCTGGCAGCGGAATCGGAGATGCAAGTCGTTATTCAAGTTCTCAGGCCCGGATGGGGGGCCGGCTCCTATAACTTCTTGTGTAGGTAGTCTCTAGGCACATGCACACAACCGCAGCACACAAATCAGCAACTTTCCGTTACCGTTGAGATTTTTACGTTCTAATAGCACTTCGAAGGAATACATAAGAAACCAACCCAAGGAATCGCTCAGTCAGTCCTGAGTCTCTGATCACTCTCTGCGAGTCTTGCTCTTCTTCTTCTTCTTCTTCTTGGTTTTCTCCACAATCTTGACCGACAACTCTTCAGACTCACTTCCAGACTCGCCTTCACCGTCACTGTTGGAAGAGCCATTATCTGACGCTTTCTCAGAAGACTCTTCTTCATCCGACGAGGTCTCAGCAACCTTTTGTGTACTCTTCTTCTTTGCCTTGCGCTTATTAGCCTTCTTAGCAGCAGCCTTCGAGCTGCTGCCCTTTGTCCGTCGCCGTTTTCCCGACTCCGAGTCTGAGTCTGATTCCTCATTCTCCTCATCATTCCTCTGGTCATTCTCTCGTGCTCGGTCTTGGTCACTGCGTCTTGTCTTTTTGAGGTACTCGTCAAAGTGTTCACTTGCTTCGGCGACCTTTTCGAAGTGCGCAGCCTTTAGCAGGGGACCATTGGGTCCCTCGTGCTCTAGATTGTCCCAATCTGCCAGAGCTACAGCAGTTTGGAATGCATTCTTGATTTGACGGCCGTTCCAGCGGTTGGATTTGTTCCCAGTCTTCCAATGGCGGCGGGCGAAATCCTCGATCTCTCTGGGGTTAAATCGAACTCGGAGTTTGGGATCGAGAGTGGCGTTACGCTCTTCTAGAGACTTCAGGTTCATCTGCCATATCTTGAAAGTGTTCTCCTTGTTCAGCAAAGGATAATACAATGCGCAATGCACCCTGGATTTGATAGCCTCGTCGAATGATCCGACCCGGTTTGTGGTCAGAATGAGGATGCCAGAATAGTACTCCAAGACCCTGAGGAAGACTATGAGAACGTCAGTCCGCAATTGTTCGAGTGAGTCCTGAATGTAGTGAGATCTCACCAGAGACAAGGCTGCTTTGTCTGATATTCCCAGCCTCACGTGTACTGAGGAAAACGTCCGCTTCGTCGAGTAGCAACACACAGTCCCACTTCCTTGCAAGGTCGAAGTACTTTTCGAGATTTCTCTCAACTTCCTGGGCTGTCTCCCCTCCAATGTCACCACAAGTGATGGGGAAGAGGGGTTTGCCCACATTGGCTGCTACACACTCAGCAGTAGATGTCTTGCCTACCCCAGGCGCTCCATGGAGTAGAATAATCAGGCCTCGCCCCTTACCCTTGACAACATCAAACTCATGTAGTAGACTAGTCGCTATTCTTCCGGATGGCTCACCTGAGCCTAACTTTCGGGCATGCGTTTTGACAAGAGCGCGGACAATGTCTTTGTGTCCTGGAGGCAGCACCAGTTTCTCGAAACCGTCATCTTTGCCTGGTTCAAGTCTTGGCACTTCACGAACCAAATCGACATGTAGGGGATCTGATCCTTACTGATGTTTAGTCAAAATTATATGGCAGTTGTCAGAAGAAGAAACAATCGAGCTTACACCATTTACGGTTCAGAAGTGCGTATCCATAGACCGTGGGTGGAAGAAGCCTGTAGCACTGAGGGGATATGTCCCCTGGCTGTCGAGGTTGAAGGAGTGGGTTATCAGAGGACCAAGACAGCCAATAGTCTTTCATGTCTTCGTCGTTTTGGTAGAAAAATTGGCCATCATAGTCCACGTCCCGGTCCTCCTGGTTAGGTGTTTCCAGGACACCGCCTTCGAAAGATGTGGTTGGGATTTTATTGCGGTAGGCCAAGTGAAAATCAATAATTACATCTCCTTCGATCTAATTGGTGGTTTCAATCAAAATATCAGTCTATAAGGTTGATCGATGGGCTGCAAAGACAACTGTGCGTGGCTCTCTGAACTGACCTCTTCCGGTGTGTCAAATTTCCCTACCTCACGAATACTGAGACCGTTGTACCTCCGGTGGCTTGGCTGGGTTAACTTCTCATACTTCATGCCTCTCTCCTGAAGTAGATCCGACAATGGTTTTCCATCCTGATCTTGATCATCGGGCCTCGCAAAGGCCATCGGATATACGGGCAGGGAGGCGATAGCCCTTACACCGTCGTATGGCTTGATTCGCAATACATTCGCAACAGGTCTGTACTCCACTCCATCGAACTCAATATGAAAACAGTCAATAATCAAGTCAGATGTCCTTCCTCGAAATGCTTTTCTAGCCCTGCGTCGCCTTTCGAACTGCCTCAACGTGTTCCTGCCGCCGGTAACCTGCAAAACCCGGTAAAGCTGAACATATGGCTGTCTAGTGCAAATTTCTTGTCCAGGGGTAAAAAGATGCCATAGATGTAAAAATGGTAGCTTTTGTATTGTACCGGACTTTATTTGTTGGTAGTCTTTGACGAGCCCGTGCAAGTCGTGGTCCAGAAAGTGGATGAGTGTCCGAAAGCCATCTAGAAGCTGTCTCGACCTCTCTATATCATCGTCGGTCCGGTCTACCACTTGGATGGCGTCAGCGCTGCGTTGAACAGCACTGTGGTGAGGATTGTCCCGAGCAATCTTGGCGAATTCAGATTCGAGCTCCCGAAGTCTTTCCCTGAATCTCTGCTCATGAGGAATGAATTGCCGATAAGGCATACAATGCGTCTCGTAGGACAGGGCAGGTGGGAACCTCGCAGTCAACCTGCCTAACTCGTCAAATAAACGTCTGTCTGAAATCTGAAATCGCGGAGGACTCCCCTTCCCATGTGCTCTCAATTCCTCTGCTGTCATGCTCGAATTGATGTTAGCGGCCGACGATGCAACATAAAGATAGCAGTCGTCCGCAGCCTCTTGACATTCATTCCAGAAATCATCGGCGACATATATAATTCCCGGTGCTCTGACAAAGCGTCCTTCAGATACCTTCCGTGCGTTCGAAACGCGCTCAACCCAACGCTTTCCAACGGACGAGTCAGGCGAATAATCAGCGGATGAGATCGAAACAACGTCTGCCTGGCCCTCGTCATCATCGAAGGCCACTGCCGAACCCAAGCGCTCAGTAGTCTCGAATGCCGGCGTTTCAATCGGTGTCAATTCCAGCTTTGTAGAGTCTATAGGTGGTTCAGGTGCGGGAATAGGGTCACTATCAGCCCCTCGGGACGTAGGAGCTTCTGTGAGGTCCTCATTCTTTCCAGTGCTTGCTGAGCATTCGGGCTCTGACATATTTCTGGCGTCGATTTCATGAGCCACTGGCGGGAATTTCCGGGTGGTGAAAGGCGCTTCTGTGTCCTCAATCACTTCTGCGGGTGTTTCTGTGGGTTTGTCGGGGGGCATGATGTATCCGTCATGCTAAATATACCTTGGGGAAAGGGAAAGGAGTCCAAGAGGAGGACCAGCGATATTCACTATGTGGGAAACAGGCGCCCGTGAGCAATGCGGCTCAAGAAGCTTATAACCGTGGCGAGAATGGAGGAGCCGATGGCAGAATGTATGCGAGAACACGTTGACAAGGAGCCGTTGAGGATACCCCTATTATGTAGTTTGGACGTTCTTGCATTCAATAGCTCGCGGTTGACTGCCTTGATTGGATACAAGTGCACCATTCTCGAAGAGAATGGGTGTGCGGAACGTATGCAGGCTGCTCATAATCAAGGCAACCCGGAGGTGAGATGTGGAGCTCCAGGCATCCGCACTCATCAATCGTATGGCCGCAGCTGGGCCGCCGCCGTATAGTATGTGTGTGCTTGCCGCCGCGGGGGAGACAGGCACCGTGTATGCACAGGAAGCACTGTTCTGGAATCGTTTCGGACGCCCGATTTCTAATGTGCTTCTTCAGAGCACAGGGTGCGTGTTGAGCTATTCGTCCAAGGTCATGTGGTGGTGGCTGCAATGTAGCCTCAGCCACCCACACTTCATGTCAACTTGAGCTGATGATACCCATGCATGTCAGATTGCCCACTGAGAGAGTCTGCGGAACATGATGAGGCAAATGAGGTACTGAGGCGAGTCTTCTCATACTTACAGCCTCGCTGGATCCTCGACACCGTCATTTACAGATTTAAAGTACAAAAACTGGCCCATTCATTCAGAGAAAGAAAGGACAGGACAGAGCATCGCGGTCTTGGGAAAGTGTCGTAGGCGTACACAACTCAAGCCTGTCATGGAAGAGCCTAGTCTTCTTCACAATTCCTCCAAGGGAACCAAGGGTTTGCAGGAGCTTCTACAACAGGACAATGTGATCAAGCAGCAGGTCCACGATACAGTCAACAAATATGCAACACTACCTGGCCCGCATGGGGCCCTTGATGAGTTCCTTCACCCAAAATTACAAACAACACAGTGTCCGGACCCCGCGAATACTGCACCTCAGCAACAGCAACTAGTACCAATAGATGCGCAAGAGACGGCTGAAAGGTAGGATGTTGCAAACCCGTGGTTGTGTCGTATGTGATACTCTTGTATCGGGCTAATTCACTCTTTTAGCAAAAGTGGCTCAAAAGTTGTTGCTAGGGATAAGGAAGAAGAATTTATGGAGGCCATCAAGCTATATGAAGATAATGCAAAAGAGAAATACAAGACTGGTGTCGATCTGAATTCTACGCATACTATCAAAGAGCTATGGACTATTGTAGACGAGGAGGTACAGAACTATCACGACAAGGAAAAGAAAGGAGTATGGGGCAAAATCAGACTCGCATTCAGAAAGCTCGGGGACGGCGGCGATGCGGTCCAAGGATGGCTAGGACTTGTTCCATCAGAGTCCAATTACATGTCCATTGTTTGCGGGGGACTGAAGCTCATCATCAAGGTAAGTCATGGGAACATTCGCGGAGCCAAGATTCAGGACCTTCATCCTCACTGAAACCGTTCAAACCAGGCGGCGGCACGCATGCGAAATGTGGCAAAGGAGATCTTGGACGCTCTGCATGCGATTCCTTCTATTTTGACTGGAGCACGGCGGGTACTGAATGTCTTCCGAGACCAAGAGATACTCAAAGACAAAAGCAAGGCTTTGTACAATTCGATCCTCACAGCCATGGGCCATATGCTGGAGTACCTAAGGCGGAAATCGACTCGGAAGATGCTCAAGGTCGTTTTCAAACAGCAAAGTTTCGAGGCTGATCTTCTGACCAAGATCGAGGACATCACAAAAGCAAGAAACGAGTTCAATGAAGAATCTGAACTCTGCCATAAGGAGGTCTTGCAGAAATTGGGAGAAGACAGCAGTCGAAACACAGATGAAGTGGCGAAACTAGCGGAGGTTCTGTCTGTCTACAGCGATGAGCAGAAACGTTCTCAACAAGCAATCTTTGAATGCGTCGAGGGGCTGTCAAAAGGGATCAATGACATGAAGAGAGATCTCAAAGATGTCCCGCTTAAGACGGCGCGGGCAATTCTGGAATTGCTACGTGCTAGCCCGACTGCCTTGGAACATGTTATTCAGATGAGTATGTTGACTCGCTTCCAAGTTCGCTTGCTTTCCGAGATTTTCGTTCGTCAGCTAATTCACCACAGATCAACCGCTCGATGGACCCGACAACACTGGGGATACTGGAGTGATACGTCGAGCCTCCGTCGTCGACGTCGTCAAGAGCCGGAGTCGCAGTGAGTTATAACCTTTTTTGGTCATCGAGAGAGTAATCAAGGGACTGACAATTGGCATTTACGACAGAGACTGCAAGCCCAACACGAGAAACCCTTCTTTCCAAACTCGACTACGACCGCAATGCGATCCGCAAGGACATTGCCATCAACTACAGACTCGGCGCCGACCTCTCCAAAGACGACCAAGAACGAAGCCTCCACGTCATCAAATCAACACAGCTAGCCGAGTGGGTGCAGAGTGACCGATCAGCCGTCCTGATCGTCAACGGCCACGCCAAGAAAGTCACACGCAAATCCGCCATGAGCTTCGTCTGTGCCCGCCTCGTCTACGCTTTGAACGAGATCCGATGCGGCGGCGGTGGTAATGGGCAAGGTGAAAGCTCCTCCAGTAGGCGACGGGCTGAGGAAAGGCCAGACGTGATTCCGTTGTACTTTGCCTGCGGCCAACACACCTCGCTCGAGGAAAGTTGGGAGTCTCCGAGTGGTGTGGTGAATAGCCTGTTGGCACAGCTTCTGACGCACTGCAAGGACATCAACCTCACAAATTTGCCAAAGCTTGGGCGCAACTTTGATAACTCGGATATTGAAGATTTTATTCGTCTTTTCAAGAGAGTCATTGCTCATCTGCCTGCAGAAACGACCATCTTCTGCGTGCTTGACGGACCATCCTTCTATGCAGATATGGACGACACTTCTGAAGACGCGGAGATTCTTCTCGCGGGGCTTGTCAAACTCGCAAGTAAGGCCTCCCGGAAGCAACCTGTCTTTAAGCTGCTGCTCACAGCGCCGAATCGGCTGCGAGTTCCCGTGGACTCGTCGTCTGGGAGGCTGAGCACATTGAATGTACCAAGCACTTTGCGCAATACGGGAGGGTTCACAGCAATGAAGTGGAATATGGGAGTTGGCCAGAAACTGAATGAGATGGCCGAGGAAGGATAATTTCTCAGTGAGGTCAATGTTCGGGTTGTATAAAGCTAGGACTCGGATTGCGATAGGCCTAGTATATATATATGTTCTGTTATTTGGTATTTGTTCTCTTTATATGATACTACGTACAGCACCCAAATCCATATTCGTGTCTCGTTTCCGTCACCCTTGACCATGGTGCAAATGCACTCACGATCGCCTTTTTGTTTCTTTCTCTCCTTCTCGTCCGAAAAAGCAAATGGTATCTCCCCCGATTTTTTTCACCCTATGACGAGCTACAGATCCACCTCACAGCTTGTCTCTGTTGCCGTCGCCCTTACTAAAAGAAAAAACAAAACTTCAACTCACACTCTCGCCTTTCAGGTACGCACGTTGATTATTCCTTATTCCTTCAAATCGTCGGGAAATTTGTCCGTGACAGGCGTTGACGGCCCTTTGGAGTGTGACATCGAGTACGGTGCCTAATAAGAGCATTGTTAGCCACATAAAAGTCCAACGCCCCCCGTCTATCTAAAAAGGGAAGAATGAGAAAGGTTACTCACCAGAACCTGCTTCGCGTTACACACTCTCCACGCCAACCTGCGCACATTGCCATCCGCCGGCACCACAGCCGGCGCAAACTCAATCCCAAACATATTGCGAATCGCATACACCACACGCTTCGCATACTTGCTATCGCGCTCCACATGGCTCCCGAACCGCTCGTCAATCGTGTTCGGTGCAATGTCTGGGTCGCGGTCGAGACAGTTCCGCACAACAGGCAACAGCGCCTCGGCCACGGCCTGCTCGTAGATTCCCTGTGCGTGGGCCTCAATGAACTGATCGTCATCGTCGTCGACGCGCGTCGTGCGCACTTCAAACGGCTCGCTGATCGACAGCACATGGTGGCTGCCGTCATGGTGGTAGCGGAACTCAAAGACGCCTTGCGTCCACCACAGCTTGTCACCTTCAAAGACTACCTCGCCGTGCACAAAGTTCGGCTGCCCAGCGACGGGTTCATCGGAGACGAGCACACCGTCGCTGGTGCCGTAAAAGCCGGGCGAAGTGGGCGCCCAGCGACCGAGGGATGAGACCTCGGTGACGTCTCGGGAGCGATTGTCGGTGACCATGTAGAGGCCGATCCAGTCCCTTTTGCTGTGATTGGCGGGTGCTTGCCACTTGACCCGGATAGGGGCGCCGTACTCGAATACCCACGTTTTGACATCCTTAGGTACTCGTGCGCTGAGACTCTCCTTACCGGTGGCCCGCTCACACAAGGGGGATTGAGCGGATGTGCCCTCAATGGACAGGCTATAATCCTCTGGGTTGAAGCCCGCCAGATCCGGGGACAGCTTCGTGATGGTGAGCCGAGCCGGGTAGGTATTGAACAATGCCGTGGTATCCCGGACGAAGCTTGACATTCCGCTAGCCAACATAGGGCCGGCATTGTCGAGGAACTCGTCGACGAAATGCCTGGTCTCATCCAACACCTTGTCCACACTGGAAGACCATCCTGCGACCGGCGGCGGTAGGGATTTCTTGATGAACTTGGTGAGGCCTGATTCTTCCCGGAGGTTCCTCGACCCGTAAATTTTCTGCATATGAGGGCGCTCGACAAATTCGATAAAACCGAGGGTGAGGATCTGGCTCACGAGAGCGAAAAGCGCGATCGATCTGCTCCAGCAAATGAGTGCAGCGCCCCAGAGCCCTGCCAATCCAATGATACGCTCTGGGTTGTTCAAAAAGCGGTAGATGGACTTGTAGGTCAGTTTGGCTTTGTGGTCAAAAAAGAAGTCACCGTAGAACCATCCGAACTCGCCCAGAGAATCATAGACGCTCACGAACGTCCAGATCTGCAGAGCAATCAGGCTGACACCAATGACATGCCGTAACAGAACCCAACCGTGTGCCCAGTCATCTGGGAGGCTGTACATTTTCCAGCACACCGCAGCAAAGGACGTCACAGAAAGGGTCATGCTGAAGTGGTACAAGCCTTTCCATTGGCGCCACGCCTCTTGGGGAGAGTCGCCATATTTCACAAAGTGCCTGGTGATCATTTTCTCCTTGGACTGCTGGGTCAGAAGTATAGCAATTCCGATGCAGTACCAGAGGCGCCATAACATCGCATGCACGAAGAAGAGGAATTGGTATGTCGGCGTGGAGGGAGTGGCGAGGGCGAGGATGGCCACGTAAACTGAAGCCAAAATGACACTGTAGTCTGTCGAGCGAAACAAATCAATGTTGGATAGTCCCAGGATGTTATGGACCGGGGCCAATGCCTCCCTGTCGATGGCATCCACCGATTTGGCCGGGTCCGAATCGGACCGCGGTCTCGGCGTCGGAGGATTGTACGTCTTCTCGATGTGCGGATTCTCCACGACGACCAGAAAAGCCAGCTGCGCGAGATGTGCCGCAATGGAGATGAACAATACCTCGTAGCTAGCAGCCATGGCGCTGATGCCGTAGTAACCCGCATATCCAATCGAGTACATAGGGTGAGGCGCGCACTCAAAGACACCATCAAAGGTAAGCTCCTGGTCAATCAAGTAGAAGAAGTCACCCCAGTACCAGGCATAGTCCTTCACCACACGGTGTGCATCGAGCTTCACCCAGACATTGAACAGGAACAAGCCCATACCCACGGCCCAGCGGCAGACGAACAGCAGTGGGGTCTCGCCCTCGGGAACGTGGGCGCAGACAATGGCGAAGAGGCAGTACGAGACAAAGTCACACATGAGGATCAGATCGACAAGGCGACGGAAGACCAGCCAGGTGTTGTACTCAAGCGGAGCGTCTTCAAACTTGTAGTCCTCGGGGATCTTGGCCTCGAGCTCCTTCTTGAGAAAGTTGTACAGCCATGGGCGTGGCTGGTCACCGGTGGAGGGGTTGACGAAAAGTTTCCAGCGCTTAGCCCATGTCACCATCAGCTTGCGGTTGGACTGCTCATGGAGCAGCACACCGATGCCGACATTGTAGGAGGCGCGCCAAAAGATGAAGATGGCGGCAATGATTGGCCTGCGCAGATCGGCTGGGAGCAGGTAGGCTAGCACGGCATGGAAGACGAGAGTGGCGAGCACGATGGCATCGGACAAATTCTTGGGTTCTCGAGGGTCGAGTAGCTGGGAGACCATGTCATGGGTCGTGGGGACGATGAAGACTGTGCACATTTAGCGACGGGGTCAGCTGCGCCCGCCTTGGGCTGACGGTGGCTAGACGCGAGGAGGGGCGGGAAGCCGAAGGGAGGGCAATATACCTGTGCCATCAGGAGTCCGTCCATAAGTCTTGTTGGATTTGGGAGCCTCGCCATCTCGTGAATCCGGTGGAGTCTCGGCATGCGCTTGTTGCTGTCCTGTTGTTTGTGCAGTGCTGGCGTTGCTGTCAAGGGGGTCGTCGGCGGTCGCTTTCTCCACAGACGGCACCGACTCGGGGTTCACTCCGCCTGCATTGCGTTGACGCAAGCCGGTGTCAGCGGCAGGCAGATCGGCAGAAGAAGACATCCTTGAAGTTGAGTTCAAGGATGAAGAGGGAATTCGTTGAGGGAAAAAAAAGAGAGACGAGAAAAAAGACTCGGTCTTATTGCCAGTGTTGTAGCATTAGAAATTTAGTAGTAGAGAAGAGGCAGGTGACTATGCATTCTTGTACATAGCCGGATTAACCCAAGGTAGTAAAGTGGAAACCCATTGAAATCCCAATTCTGTCTGCCCTTACTTTCAGCGCTTGGTTGCTTGCGGCTGTAACAGCAACCGTGAATTCTTATTAGCTCAGGTTATGGCAGAATTAAAACCCTTGGCTGGGCTGCAAGGAAGGCCAACAACGTAGAGCCAAAAAGGGACGTCAAGTCAACATTAAAACAGCCGATCTCCAGCAATGTCGTCACTTCGGACTGGATTTATGCGGCTCTTGCAGCGCAAACCACACTGCAGTTGCATTGGCTATACTTCCCCTCTTCTTGTCCATTACAGCGGCAATTGTTCCTTGGTCCTAGTTAATCATTGACTTCCCACAGAACCCAGTCCAGTAATGAAAAATATTGTTTTCATTAACTCTAGCTCTAGCTATTGCTGGTTTGTTGATTGTTGGGACAGGATCCTTTCCTGATGACATACCTATGTGGGCCTCTGTCACATGCCAGTAACGATGGTACTCCGATTTGGTGGGGACATGTTGAAGAGGGGATCAACATCAACCCGGAGAACCCCTCAGCAGTCTCAGGCACAAAGAGCCAACTCTTTTAACAGTTTCCAGGTACAGTACAGCTAGTGCCTACAGCGAAGGGCAAGGATAGGGCTGCCATGCAAGGCCAGCGAAACGGAGGACTCGTCCCCACCCTCCGCCCGGGCTCGCGTTGTCTTGTTCCGGGGACTGTCTCACGGCCGGCCACCCATTCAATTATTGAAAATTCAAGTCTACCTAATTCCTTGCAAACTATTCGTGACAGAGTAGAACAACTTTAAAATAAATACTATTCACAGAGCATAAAGCAATGTAAAACTAGCAGCAGAATCCTGGGCAGGTTGCAAGCAGCTGAGGTAATCACAAAAGAAAGAGCTGTGCCTCGGGTGTTTGTCCAAGCGCGTTGTCCGAGTCCAAAGGCTGACTGAGTGGGTATGCAATACTTCTAGAATGTACTGCAATACAACATGCTTGCTGAGCACAAGCCTATAGTCCTTGCAAGCGCTGACAGCTGTTGGCAATGAGAAAGGTTTGATAGGTTCTTAGCATGCAAAGAAATATAATTACCCACGTGCAGACTCACCAACAACCCCTAGGAGCCCTGGGGGTGTCCCATCGCGACTCTTAACACATAAGTTGGATGTGTGTACTATACTGTATATGTATACTACGATATATAAATTTACTTACATACTTGGGTACCCTCTGGGTGTCTCCAGAACGTCCATATGATTTCCATGTTGCTTGAACCATTTCGGAAGGCCATCAAGCACTCGAGCATGTCACCATTACACACAAGGCAGACCGGTCAGATTGGTTGGTGTCACTCATGCACAGTCTTTCGGTAATAAGTGCCAAAAGAGCAGAATTGGGCGGTAGTGTCGGGCCTTGACTCCTTTCCCTTGCACACACACACACATGTATTGCCCGGGGCCAGATAATGCAAGTGGAGTCAAACAATGAGCTCTAGACATGCCATATATACTCTTTATTTTCTGTGACCCCAGATTCAACTCATGCCAATCATTTCATCCCAAGATTACCTGTGCAGCTTTCCAGGGTGGATGAACTTTCGACAGTGTCAATTGATGTACAGTACAACCGAGTACTGCCCGTTCTTGTGCTCAAGCTTGTTTCACCGCGGGAACAGGCGGTTGGATCCGCTAGGGGGAACGGGCCGCAGCGGGAACCTGATCCTGAACCTGAACTTTTCCATCCCGAGGTCGTTGATCTTTCACGGCCCATTGCAGGCACCCATTTACGCACACCGGGGTCCCTGATAACAACAGCCAATTTACTTACCTTTTGCGGTCACCCACTGGAAACAAAAAGGGTAGAGTCACTGACTGTTTGGCAAACCCAAAAGTACGCCGCTGTATGAGGGAGTCACGAGGCTGGGGGAATTACCAAATCTCTTGTAGCAGACGCCCAGGAAGAGCCAGCCACCACATCCCTGCAAACATCTTCGCCCTCTTTCTCTTGGACGTTGACCCCGTCCACGGGCCAAAACACCACGCTCGCTTACCTCCGGAACCAATAGTCAAGAAGCTCAAGGACGTCTGAATACTAGTTCGAACTCTGGATGCAAGTCGACATTCCATCCCTTAGCAAGACGCGCCCCGACCACTCACCTTCACGTGTCCCCTTCTCCCTCTCTCACGCACTCGACCAGCGCCTCTCCTTGGGCTCACCCGCACGCTCACAAGTCTCACCTCCGCCATGAGAATGAGAGGCCTCGATATTTGCAAAGTCTGGTCTCGTGTCCCGGGCTTGAACGACTACTGGTGCCAGCAAATTCAGTGAGTGTCCTTCACAAAAAAAGAGCTGCTCGCTCCTGGTGCGCAAGGAGGCCGTTTTCGGAGGGGCATCAGTCATCGTCACCGTCACCATTATCGGTTACAACAGGCCTTGCTGTGCACCTCAACGACCCTGCCTTTCCCTCACTCCAACCTTTTGTGCTGACCAACTCCCGGCCAGATGGCGCATCAGCAAAGATGACGAGCTCATCGGCGCGCTCACCGAGCCGCGCTACCCTTGCGCCGACGACTCCCTCGATACCATCATCCTCACCCAGACCGTCCACCTGTGTCAGCTCTTCTTACACCTCCAAGAGTTCGACCCCTGCGCCACCGACACAGCCAACAGTGCTGTGCCCAACGAAGAACTCCTCTGCGTATTTCAGGACACCCTCGCCCGCGAATTCAACTTTGCCTACGATGACCGCGACCGCGCCCACGCCGGGCCCGCCCCCGTAGGCGAGGCTCTTGAACGCCTCGTGAGGGGCCTCATGCTAGCGCAGCGCCAGGAACCCCAGCCCCAAGCCTCCACCACCACGACATCCACGCCCGCGCCGCCGCCGCCGACGTCCTCAGCAGCGCCCCACCGCGCCCAGCTACAGGCCTTGCTCGTCCGAATATTGCGCGAGCTCAACGAGCCCGTCGACAAACATCCCTTGCGATACGAGCAGGCGTACGGCCCACGGCGCGACGACACATGGGCCGCCCGGTTCGCGACCCGTATCATGCAATGGCGCTTCACCGTCAAGTATGCGCCGGAGTCGCTGGTCGAGGAGGTCATTGAAGTGCAGCGCCACGACGTGCACCCGCTGGACGACGAAGGCCTTGAGGTATATCGCATCCTGCGGTGCACCGCGCCGGGACTCATCCATATCGTCACGCCCCTACACCCCGAAACAATGCAGCCACAGCCCCAACAGTCGGCTACGCAGGCACCGAGCTACTCAGCCGAGACCCAGCAACAACAGCAACCACCCACCGCCAACAGTACTGGCATGAAAGTACAGCAGATGCTTGGTACGCCGCTTGCACAGACGCCCGGATCCTCCGCCTCCGAAGGCACCGATACCCCGCGCACCACGCCACAATTTCCACAGCTGCCGTCCACGCAAGCGGAAAGTGGCAGCAACAGTAGCATCAAGCGCGGATCAGAGGATGAACCGGGCGACACGCCGCCTTTAAAACGACCGCGGCCGGCCGAGACAGTGGCAGCGCCAAGTACGGACGAGATTGTCGTTCGCGGCGGACCGATGGACATCGATACACCGGAGCAGCCACAGCCGCCGCCGCCGCGCGTCACGGCGGAGGAGACGAATGCACTGCTGCGGCGTGCGGTGGAGGGAATCATGGAACTGGGAAAGAAGATTGACGGGATGCAGATGACCATGGACCAGAGGTTAGGGCAGTTGGACGAGAAACTCAATAAGATATTCGAGTGGGTAGGCTCAGAGGACTAAAGGGCCTTACGCCGGTGGGGTTGATCTAATAACTAACTTGTGTAATCTTGTGGAAGCTGGACACAATTTATGTGCTTGAGGAGGCAGGAAACCAGTTCCGGCACATCGCGTCCAGCTCGTCTCTGCCATATCCTCAGAGATGCCAGGCCATGTACGGATTCCAGGTTCACAGCACTGGGAAGGCAAGGGCCGGCTAGAAGTCTGTAAGAAGTGTAGGATAACGCGCATTTTGGGTACCTATGGGGTGAGAAAAAAAGAGAGCAAAGGCTGCTGTATTCGAAGTCGGCCCGACACCGGATGGCGACAAGGGTCGATGATGGATATACCGAACGGTGGAAATGAAGAAAAGACGGGAGAAAGTGATCCAGATGTTGGAGCTCAACGGGTAGGCGGCTTTGACCCGTTTTGTACAAGGCCATCCGGTGCGGAAGGGATGTCCTCGACTTGTTGTCTGCCTACCTAACACGGAACGGGAGATGGCTGAGACGGGCCACCAAAGCTCTGGGTCTCTAGTTCGGGTCCGGTTGGTGCGCTCCACACACACACACACACACACACACTCATACACAGACACACGTATATACTCACACATCAACAGCGACCTAAATTGGGCTACCACAGGGAATTGACGAGGTCTAGAATACAGATCCTGGAATCCTTGAAAATACTTCAACTATTTGGGTGTACCTGCCGCCTTTACTCTCCCGAATGTAACTCCTCATCTCGGGGCATGTAGCTCCTTGCCTTGCAAACCTCCCAAGACGATACTCCATATCTTACAATCCAGAGACATAGGTAAGCGTTCCTAGTCGCAATTCATGACAGGCCCATCCGCACACTATCACCAAGGCCGAGTCTTCAACCAAAGGAAAAAAAACCACATATCCTAGCAAAGTCCCTCGTCCCATTCAGCGCGATAGTCCCAACGGCTAGTAAACATGCCACGCGAGGCAGCAGCCATGCAATCCTTCCAAGAAATTGGGGCAAGCTGGGAATTACTCAAGCCCCTGCGTAGTGTTAGTGTAGTCTAAGCAAGCACTGAGAAGAATATGAAGGCCCAGGTCCGCCAGACCAAGCCGGGACAATCACACATAGCTAACAAGGATTGGCGCTCATACTCCGCGGGCGCGGGACGCGTCGTTGTTAGTCTCGCAAGCAAGTTTCTTTCGCAGAAGGGATCTCGTTCGACCAGGAACATCGTTCGTTGGTGTTGGTGCGAGGTATACCTTGGGACACGATGGCGGTGCTATGTCGGTCTTGGTTCGCTGGACAGTGCGTGTACAATTAGTGCATTATTATTTTGTTGATGTGATCTTTGGTTGCACATAGCGCGTGGGCCATAGTATCCCGAGTCCGAGGGGAGAATTTAAGCTGATCCTGAGATCTCTTTCATCGAAGAGAGGGTGTTCTCCAACCACACAGATTCCCAGCCTCAGTCGTTGTCTCTCACCATCGCCGTTCGAAGCTCATGGACGTGAATACCCATGTAGAGGCATCACTCAATTATTTACCAGCTGATCAGCTCATCACTTGTGAAACAGACTTCCTAGCACGATCAATACCGGAGTGTTCCACTTGCTCCAGACTTAGCACCAGGATGTGTATTCATCGCATTCATATATCTGCCAAACTGACTGAGGTAGGCATCGGGCGCGACATTATGAGAGAGCCGCCCTATTTTCATTCTTGACTCTGAGCATATATAGGGCGCAATCATGCCCAGTTGCTGATTCAACGCGTTGTGACCAGTGATTGGGCCATTCGCACACGGCAGTATTCGAGACTCCGAGTACTATTTTCGTAACTTCCATATACAGAGGTACTTTGCCTAATACTGGATAAGTCTTGCGTGAGATACTTGAGCAGCTCTGGGCCCGTGAGGATGTTGAGGCGTATGAAATCCGTCTGGCGGAAATTTGCCAACACAGTATAATACAATACATCGCCAGAGATGATCGCTGAGTACATAGTATCTTGAGTCGCTCATCGCCATCCCAAGGGGCTAGGACCCTTTAACGTACATGTCCCAACAGACAAATTTACCATTTTGCAGCCTGACGGGTGAATATCCTGAATTCACTGTGGGCTGTCTATCTTGCGAAGTTATGCAAATACAGATCATATCAGTCTTCGTCACAGCACGTCAAGTTGACAATAATCAATTTTAATCTGCAATTCTTTCCTATCCAAGCAAGCACTAAGGGTATTAAACGAGCACGTCACTTATCACGACGACCTCTCGTAAAGTAATAACGGACAGCTATGTAGCAACGGAGAACCATCAGCTCATACAACCAGAGGCCTCAGGAGCTCCAACCCCCCCCCCCCCAAAGCTGAGCCAGTGTAAGAGGAACGGCAAAGGCTAGCTGCTGCCGGAGCATGACGCCGAAATGGTCTTTACGCCTCTACGATGCGTTACTTATGGGATCAAGAAAATTTTGGACAAACGTGAAAGAACCAAAGCAAAGCATTTTTACAAAAGGGTCCTCGCAATATCAAAGGAGGTTATAGCGAAGCTGGAGCATATTGAGAAGGATATGACCCAGGCTGCAGAAGAGGGTCGGGAAACAGACCCCTTCACGCGACAGATCCATCTAGGACTTTCCGTCTTACGCGATAGGTTGAGCAACTGTTGGTCCACTGGATTGCCAATTGGTACCTATGCTCACCACGGCGAGACAAGTACGCCCCATTCTGCGGCCTTTTGGGTGGTGCAATTTCCTCATCCAGTGGCATAGAATGGGTAGGGTGCTTAGAGCGGAATGTGGGACGAAGAAAAGAAAAAAAAGGGAAAAGAAAAACGGCACCCCCATGTTCTCCCTCATTAGCATGATTTGGCTACCTAGGTGATACCTGGTTGAATGGTGACCCGGACAGGATCGCGTTGCCGCATCAAGACGTCGCAAAGATCTCTTTGAGGTCAGACCTCAGGTTAGCCTCTGACCATGTGCGACCTAAGCTCGAAATGCACTCAACTATCATTGTTGCCTCGGTTCCCTTCAATGTGCCGAGCTAGGTTTTTTCCCCTCCAAGAATCCTCCTTGATGCGATGCAAGATTGTAAGATTGCGGCGGTCCAGGAATGAGGACGTTGAAGCGCAGGTCATTATCTCGCTTATCGGATTACTTCAACCGATCTGCGTTGCGACTGTCCGACAAGAAAGGGTCTGATTGTGAGATAAGTCTCATCGAGGAACCCCAGCTTAATTTGATTTGATATGTTCATGCTCTCTCACCCGCCCTTCAACATCAAGATCCACCTCACCCAACCCATCTGAGCATACCCCAGGGCGCCAGCAGCTCTCATTATGCAGTGAATGACCCTGCCAGCCCTGCTTCTACCGGTTCTCTAGAAAGTTCTCTCAACCTTGTCCGGGCCGGTCGCATGAGTAGCTCTCAAGCAAAGCGTGGCAGCTGGGGTGCCTCACCCACGCGGCCAACGAACGCATGAATTCGTGAAATCACCAACACCCCAATGCAGATCTAGGCAATCTGGGTCGATTTTCTTTTGGCTTTATGACCTTGTGATATCGGTGGATCCGCTTGCTTTCCCTCACCGCGTTTGTATGGATAGGAGGGGCGCATAGGAGCAGTGTGGGTGGCCCAGTGGGGACATACCTGGACCTGGGTAGGTTATAGGTGAGTCAGAGTATGTTCATGTGTTGAAGCCATCAACCACGGCGCCTTCGCGACACGAACTTCCCTTAGCTTGCTTGTTGTTCCTTGTTTCGCGTTGTCTGCTCCCACTCAATTCCGATCAGAAGGCGTGTTTCCTCCCTTTCAAAAAAATTACCACCTCATCAGTTCTCTCACGAGGGTTTACCTGGATCACTTCTCCCCCTTTAAGCAAAATCGGGCACATAAGCCACCCGTCCATCATATAATACTACCTGGCGTCTTGAAAGTCGTCACTATTCAACTTTTTCAATGGGTTTCTTCTCCAAACAACCAGATATGGCCCGTGAAACATCCCCCACCACCAGCGCAAATGGCGACGCAGCGGCGGAGCCCGCACGCCCAGGCACCTCTGGGACCGAGATGCTGCTTGTCAACAACAGGCGGCGTGCCTCGCATCGCCTCAAAGAAGCCAGCCGGAAAGAGCGCGATTACAAGACTAAGAAGCGCTCTGCGAGTGCGCGCGCAAATTACAATGAAGCGGTATGTAAAAAAGAAAAAGAAAAAAAAACCCCCAAAAGACTCACTTATCTTCTTCCCCCCGCCCCCAACTTCCGGGGATGGGGGGAACCTTTGCTTTCCCGGTTTCCAGAGACTGATTTGGATATATTTGCGGATGATTAGAAAACACATTTCCGCCAGGGCCTGCACCACAATTGGGCGGGTGCCAAGCTCACCTGGGGCGTTATTGCGTCTGCAGGCTACCTCTTCCGTGACAAGAACGACAAGCTGAAGCGCGAGTCTGAGGAGAAGCGCAAGCTCCGCGCACTGGAGAAGCAGCGCAAGCTCGAGGAGAAGCAGCGCCGCGAGAAGGAACTGCTCGAGAAGGCGGAGACAGGCACATTGGCGGAACCTGCCGCTGCTGCTGCTGCAGAGGAGTAAAACGAACAGCATTGAAACGAGAAGACGAGCCGGCTCTGTCGGTTTGTTGAAATGGACAGACTTGGGGCGAGGAGATATCTTTACACTTCGAGAGGAGCTTGAGAAGATGGGACAGGCAAGAAAGACGCGGGGGCGATGAAGATTGATACCTGGGATACTGCGTTCCCGATTTTCTTTTGCACTTCTATCTTTTCCTTTGTCACTATTGCGTTTGCTCTTCTTTTCTCTTCTTTTTCTTATTTTTTTTTTTATCTTGGGACCGACCCATTCCACTCATTTTACGACCTGACGAAGCGACGATGACGACCAGCATAATCAGCATCTTTTGGCTCAGGGAACGGCCTGAGAAAGAAGGTGTACCCAGATTGGCCAGTTGAGCTCACTCGTCGAGGTCACCACCTAAACAACAGTTGAACGATATGGTCCTCAGGATAGGGCCAGGAGGATTTTCTTATGTCTTGTTGATTCCTTTTAGAGATATCCAGAATAGGGCTTGGTGGGGATTGTGCGCGGAGAGGAGGCATAGTTGCTCGTGGAATAACTGTCCTGCGGGATAACATTTTGTATATTAATCACCTCAAGGCATGATCTTATGGTTTGATCAGCTATGGGATAATCAGATACGGAATACACATTCGTAAGATGATGAACTAGGGATTCACCATGCGTGGGAACGTCACTCTTGAATTTCAATGAGGCCTATTTTGGTCTCGAAGGTATCAGGCTATTCCATGCCGCTCAACCGACCGACGCAACACCCCTTCTTCATCTGCCGCCCTCTTCCCCTTGCCATCACCATTCTAGGTCTTCTTTGCAAATTCCACCTTGAGAATCAAGTGCTTGAAACCAAAGCCGTCCATCTTCGAGCATGCCTTGACAGCATCGTCACGATCCGCGAAGCTAATAAAGGCGAAGCCCTTGGCACGCCCAGTCTCGCGGTCTTTGGCAAGGAAGACACGAGTGACGCGTCCGAAGCGCTCGAACATGTCGCGGAGCTCTTGCTCTTCGGCCATTTCGGAAACCTATTCGGTATCAAACAAATTAGTAAATGTTCATGAACACGTGGTGGTTGAAGTTGTCGCCATCTGAATAACAACGGAGCAGAAAAACGTACGTTTGTAACGCGCAGCGTAGCGAGATCGTCCCGATCGCTGTACTTGCCGCCCATCTTCTCGCCTGCGTCACCGCCAGCACCCTTCCGCAGCGCTGGAGGCACGTATGAGCCCTTTGCACCGGCACCACCGCCCTCGCCGGCTTTGCTGGCGCCACCGACAGCCAGGTCGTCGCCCATGCCGGCCGCCACGTCGGCCTCGCCGCCAGGCGGGGCCATGGTGTCCTTGTAGGGACAACGGGCTGTGAAATGCTCTCCGGAACAGATTCTGCACTTGACCTTGGAGCTGCGCAGCTTGTCCTTCATGGCCTGTGCGTTGGGGTCTTGCTCCTCCTTTTGTGCATCCTGCTTCCAGTTGGCCGAGGGACGGAAGATGATGTTCTCGCCGATGGAGGTGGTGTCGGCGGCGGGTCCGGCAGGGTCGTTGGCGGACAGGCCGAACTTGGGCCACTTCTTGCGTGCGGCGACGCGGGGGTTCACGACGGTGCGGATGACGGTGGTTCGGATGCGCTGGGTGACCTTGACGGTCTGGCCCTTGTCGTTGTGCTTGTAGAATATGCGTGTCTTTGTGCCGTCGCGGTTCTGGATGATCTCCTCGGCGGGCAGAGACGTCGTGGTGGTTTCCACGTTGTCATCGTCGTCGTCAGCCCAGTCACGGGCAGTGGTGTTGTTTGTCGCCGCCATATTCAACTGTGGCTGCTTGATGGGAACGACGTTGAGTCGAAGCTTGATGGGGGGCGAGCGTCGAGTGAAAGTGTGTTTTGACGAAAATGGGAAAATTGAAAGTGGGGTGTGGAACTTTGTGATGGGTTGAATGCGGAACGGGCCTTTCAAAAAGTCGAGCAAGGATCCTGGAGCGCAGCACAGATTAGTCATTCGCTCTCACATTAACCTAGCACTTCTAAGCTGTTTCTATTAGTCCGTATGTACCAACCAACGTACAAAGAATCGTGCGAGAAGCACAATATGTATAAAGATAGAAAATCTAGGCTGAGACGCCGTCCACAGAGTTAACAAGTGGCACAAAATCGCCTGGCAAAATGTCGCTTTCACGTGTTGCAATCAGCTGGCCTCATCACCACTTGTCGTTCAGCCTCGTCTCTGCCAGCATCTTCATGCCTCTTCTTACAGTGTTACGACATATTAAACTGGTTTTTCCCCAAAGAAATAAAAGACTAATACCCACACCCCTCGTACCCTTCACGATAGATTACCTGCACGGAAGATCCATGGACTATCCGGGGATCAGTGTAACGCCAACAACGACCTAGGCCCAACTGTGATGTCAAGCGAGGAATCCCATTGGATAAGTTGGACATATTTATAGAGACATGTAAGCATAGGCAGGGAGTTGAGATAAAATACCGAAAGCTCCGAATGAGTTGGGATCTGGTAGGCAGAGGAGCACGCTATGTTTTTGAAGACAACTTCTATAAGAGAGTGCCCCAACTCCTTTCTCGGTATCCGCCAGCCTTAAGCCCATCTCTGTATTGAAAAATATAAATTACACGTACAAAAGCTCAAATCTACTCATCATGGCTCCTCAACTAATGTGGATGGGACTGGGCAACATCGGACGTGTAAGTCAAGCAAGCCATTTCCTCGTGTCAAACAAACTCTGAGACTCGTGCCCCAGGGTTGCTGTCAAAGTCTCGTCGAAAGAGGCTCGCTAGAGAAACCACTCCTCCTCTACAACCGTACAGCATCACGAGCTGAGGAACTCGCCGCCAAGTTGGGCCCAGACAAAATAGCCGTCCTTGCCTCCATCCTCGACGGCGTAGCCCAAGCCGACATCATCTTTTCATGCTTTTCCAACGACGCTGTCCTTGAGGATACCTACCGCAACATTATCGCCGCCACCACCACCACGACCACACTCGCCGGTAAGCTCTTTGTCAGCTGCGAGACCATCCGCCCCGCCACAGCCAACACCCTCGGGGCACTCCTCACCGCACACGGCGCCGCCTACGTAGCTTGTCCCGTCGTTGGGCCGCCTGCCGCCGCGGCAGCGGGCCAGCTGCTTTGCATCCCCGCCGGGCCCACGGCCGGTATTGACAGGCTGCAGCCATATCTCATGGGCGTGATGGCGCGCGCCGTGATCCCGTTTGCAGGGGGCGATGACCTGGACCAGGATCAGCAGCAGACGTTGTATGGCAAGGCATTGACGGCAAAGATTGTGGCAAACACTTGCATCTTCACCATGGTCACGCAGCTGAGCGAGGCCCTGACGCTCGCGGAGAAGACCGAGGTGGGGACCGCCGCGGTGCAGCAGCTCGTGGATGTCATTTTTGGCGGACCATTCAGTATCTACGCTGCCCGTATGGCGACGGGCGCTTATTGGAAGACTGCACCGTTGGCGGACGTGAATCTGGGAGTCAAGGATGTGTCGTATGCGCTGGACCTTGGCAAGGAGACGGGCGTGAGGCTGCGGAATTCTGAGACGGCACTGGAGTACCTGAAGGCTGTGGTTGAGCACTCGGACGGGAAGGGGGATATTGCTGGTGTTTACGGGGTTGTGCGACAGAACTCGGGGTTGAAGTTTGAGAACGATGCGTGAGATAGCGTCTCGAGGTTTGCCCAAGACTTCTTTTGAGCGTGGCAAGGCATTGCATATACATTGGTGGGAATAGAACATGCTTCCAATGTATTATTGTGTTCACTGTTAAGGCGTACTTTTGACATGAAATTATAGCGAGTGCAAACGAGCAAGACACGTGTCAGCGATGAAAGGTATTTTATTGGGCTTCCGGAAGCGCTATAATTGTTGAACAAATTTCTCTCGCATTCACTCCCGAGGCTACGACAAAAGAAATGGAAGGTATCCAAGCGAGTTGGCGAGGGCGATGGTCCAACTGTTCGACCCGGCCAATCCCATGGCCGCTATTCTGATAATTTGAACCTGTTTGCACGGCCCTATTGTGACGCTCGTCTTTGAGTGAACATGATTCCCAGTGTTTATGTGAGGCCCCCGTTTGTCCCATTTTGACTTTTCCAATACCGAGCCGTACCGTCCAGTCCCAATAACCCCATCTCCGAAGCCTGCCCTGACCTGATCACATAAGAAAACAGCATAAGTGTAGGTATAGCGCAAGTAATAGCCGCATATACCCCAAAAACAAATGTAGAAACACACCGTGCTAAGCCCCGAATCCGACCGATACCCAAACACCGGCAGCCGAATCATTATAAAGCTCGTCACAGGAGAATATACAGAAAAATCAAAGACATATACGATATAACAGCAACAGATTCTACCTCCAATTTGAGAGGTAAGATCAAAACTCGCCACCCGACAAGGCCACCACACTCGGCACCCTATGGCGCGCAGGGATACTGCCGCTCCTCCTCTTTTTGCCCACCGGAATGGGCGGCAGCGCCTTATTTGGTGGCGGCGCGGGCGGCGGGCCCGCAGGCAGGGCAGGCTGCGGCAATTGCGGCATGCTCCGTCTGTTACTTAGACAGCTACCGTCTGACCCGGAGTGCGTGTGGCCAGGGACAGACAACCTCGACCCCTTGAATGGAGCCACCGTGAAAGCGTCGTCGCAGTGGTCGGACTGCGTGGAACGGTGGGCCGTGTTGTTCGTGAAGACGGAGACGGAGCCCCGGCGTGGCGCCGAGGAGAGGTTGTACATGCTAGCACGCTTTTGTGCGGCCATGGCGCGCTGGATGGGGGAGCGCGAGCGGGTCGGAGACTGCAAGCCAGCAGGTTCGATTGGAGTAATGTCGTGTGGGATGTCGTTGGCAGAGAGGGGAGGCTCACGCATGGGTGAGTGCATGCGTGGCGGCGCGTCGTCCCAGAGAGAATGATCTGCTGGACGGAGAGAGTTCATGGACGCGTATTTGGTAATAGAGACCTGGAAGGATGTAACATTGGATTGGCGGCTTGAGGCTCGCGACGGTAGGTCATATCCCAGCTTGTCGGACTCGCGAGCCCAGCTGGCGAACATGGAAGGACTGTCAGGTGGCGCAGGGCTATCAAAGCCCTCATTACTGTCCATTGGGTTGGACGGAGATAACCGAGACGGCGATGGAGTGTCCGCGACGATGGACAAGGGACGCGTGAAGCCTAATGTTGGGGGTGGTGGGCGCCTGGGCCTACGAGGGGGCCTACCGGGTGCTGCTGTGGCGTGAGCAATGTGGACAGCTTCCGAGGCCGTATGGCTTGCTGCGCGACGCCGTTGAGGGAGGCTGAAGTTTGGCGGCTCCTGCACCACGGAGAGCGACGAGTGCTGCCGGTGGGCCGGATGTTGGCGATTGTTGTCAAGGAAGATGTTGGATGTTCTGTAAGACTGACGACGGTTATCGATCTCGGTAGCGTTGGGCCGCAGCTGGACGTCCTCCTGCTCTTCAGCCACCGGGGTGCTTTCGTCGGAAGGATGGCTGCCCTGGCTTACACTGCCAAAGCTATCTCGGAGGGGGGAATTGCATGCCGAGGAGTCGGAAGTGATGATGGTCCTGGCTGCTGACATGAATGAGAACCGATTGCTGCTGTCCCGCAGACCATCGAGTTGTCGACCATCCTGAGAGACAAAGCTATTCGATGCAGAATTGTCGTCAAAGGTATGGTCTGGCATCAGCTCAGATAGTGTTGCATCCAAGTGCAGCTCTGGGCCATCAAAGGTGATCGATGCATCCCATCGCAGGTCTGGCATGCTGCCAATACGTCCAAAGTTCGGGTCTCTTATTACTGGTGCTCTCCCAGTTGGCGAGGTGGGCGAGGATTCCACGCGAGGCTGGTCATCATCCTGCCTCGGAGTGCCAGTCTCCGTCAAGGGCGCCCTGCCTCCAAGGACTTCGATTTCCCTCCGCAGCAATGACATCCAGCTATCCATGTCAGCCGCGTTCTCAAAAATCATGAGCATGTCTGACGCCTGGCGCCTCTCCTTCTCTCGGAGGCCGAACTTCCCCAGCAGAGACCTCGTATCGTGACTGGTCAAAGCGCCGTCCTCGAAGACCGAGGAAACTTGCAGTACCCAATGTTTGCCAGGGATTACGTCGCTCGCAAAAGCAGCCGAGTCCTTCGTGAGTTGCACTACCTTTTCCGGCAAGCAGTCATGCGGCCCGTCGCCGGCATACTGCAGTAAATAGCCAGATGTGACCAGAATGTAGATCTTGGTCGTCCAGTCCAGCTTGAAGGACGAGCTATTGCGCCTATGACGTTTCTTGGCCATGGCAACAAACACATCCTTGTCGTCGCCCAGATCTGGATGGCTGATAGTCGACAGCATCTCCTTCTTGTTGTGTATCCGCAGGAGGTGGTCGGCCTGGAGACAAGCCGGCAGGGTGGCAGTACGCACAGCTTGTGGCCATGCTTGGAAAAGCGGTACCGGGTCCCATGAGGTCGTTGCAAGTGAGCCTTTCCTCCTGCCGTTCGCGGCCATGGTTGGTGATGGAAATGGCTGCGCAGAGGTTGGTGATTTTAGCCCGGCGGTCTGCGGTCTGGTTACTGTATCGGCATCTTTGGTCGCACTCCTCAGGTGAACCTCCGACTTCAAACCTTGCGGCTGTAGATCGTAAGGTACTCCACCGATGGTTTCGCTGATCCCTTCTGAGTCATTGGAGTTATGGACATCTCGACCAGACCTCAAAGTCTCGGCCTCGGTGACTACCCTGTGCCTTCCAAAGAGTCTTCCAAATGCTAGTCGTGATTCCCGTTTTCCTGACTTGGGGTGCTTGTCGCCGCGCGAAGCTCTGTTGTCCATGCTGGCCTTGATCTCCAAATCTGGGGGCCTCATCCTGCGTGACAGTTTGGCGGGCTGTGGGAAAGGCGCGTCTGTGTAATCGAAAGAACTTGCTAGGTCTGCCGTGGACATTGTTTATTGGTTTAGATTACGTGAGACGTGACGGTCAGTCCGAGTCTCAGGTTCAAGGGCGCTGCTGCTGCTGCTGCTGCTACTGTAAGTGGCTGCTCACAAGCAGTGGCTCTCATATGAGCGAGCGAGTGACGCAAATTCAAAGACAGAGAGCATGAGGTAACAAGAAACGCGTTCGAGACTCTTGAGAGCTGGCTGTTGACAACCGGCTATTGTTGAAATAAATGAGTGACAAGACAAGTGCCGTGGCACGGAAGCGACAGAACAGAGCCAGACCTAGTCCACATCCAGATCTGGTTCAGATCAGCTCGTCGGGTTATGAAGCTGGTGGTAGTTGGGTGTAAACAACAGTCCCAGGCAGGATAGGATGTTTCAGCCAGATCCCCGTAAGGCAGCCAGAAGTGGACAGACTAGTCGGGCGGCTGCAACAAGTTTGTCGATAGGGTCGCGCAGAGTCTGTAGCCACCTAACAAGAGGTCCTTGAAACAGGTAGAGACTCTATCTGGGAGAGTCTGGGAGTATCGGCGCTTCTTGGGATGTAACTTTTGTTTTAGGGCAATTCGGTTAGACTGGCGCCAGGTGAGACGAGGCTTGAAATGGCAGCTTCAGAGAGACTAGCTTTCCGCACACCGAAATACGAATTCAAAGAGGGACAGAGAAGAGAAAATGAGAAAAAAGCTTCCTTCAGTCTGCACGGGAAAAGCTGAGAGAGGTATGCCGGCGGTACGAGACGGAGGGAAGACTCATAAATTGCAATGACGAAGTCTTGTATCTTGGGGGAATTCCTGTCGAGGGCCCGGAGGAGGACTAGGAAAACATTGGGAAGGGTAGCCATGACTGGGGCATGCCAGGTTAGAGGTGGGGGTGTGCAGCGTGTGTGCAGCGTCGTACTGGATGGCCCTTGCTCGTCCAGGGCGCTGGAAGAACCTTACCATTGCCTGCGTGGTGGCGTGAATGACATCCCGGAAGCCCTGGCCGCGGGACCGGGGCCCTCCAGGCACAGCACAGACGGCAGCAGGGTCTGGGAATGGACACAGATGCATGGAATGTAGCCTCCTTGTTCCCCGCGCGGCTCGTTGATAGCCGCAGAGTCTGACTCTCTGTTTTTTTTTTTTGCTTCCTTCTCTCCCTCTCTCTCTCTGTCGCTCTCTTGCTTCTTGTGCGAGTGGGTCGACCGCTATGTGATACAAGTACTTCAACCGGCTCTCTTGGGCATTGCCGTGTGTTTCTGTGCTTCTTCTGTACCCTCAAGCAACACCAACAACGGCCAGCCATATCCTCCCACGTCCCGGAAAACAGCCGTGCAATGTGATCCCGTATCCTCCGTAGGGGAATACAGGCAGTTCAGTCATAGCGGTGGGAGATACGACTCTACCACAAAGGGTAATAATGTAGTAAAGACACAGGCCACACGAAAGTCACTGACGTCGCATGGCGATGATGGCCCCGGCTGCAATAATAGTGACAGCTCATAGTCGGGACAATCATTTCATGCTTTAGCCTCAGCCGCTGGCCAGGCCCTGCAAGGATACAAGGACATTCTTGCATTCAGCAATCAGACTCTGGCGTCGCGATCTCGCTCCCGAGTCGACCACTGAGGGAAAAACCAAGTTGCATGAGCTATCAAGAACGCGCTTGGCTGGCCAAAGGCTAAAATAAACCCTCACGACCAGCGACGCGTCTTGATATTCTGATAACTTGACCCGTCACTGACTTGACGTCGCTCAAGTTTGCCTCATCGTCTGAATCGTTGTGGTTACTCACGATTTGTATATGTTAGGGTAATAAGCAACATCGCCTCACTTTCTCGTGTAGTAGATAGGGATAGGCTTGATCGAAGACGTTCGACGAATATGGATGATGAGTTGATGGACTGCGGGGCATTCAATCTGACCTGCTGACCAGAGATCTCCATCGTGACGGGCGGCTGCAAGGTTGATTAACAGCCCAGTTTCTCTTCTCAGCATCCCAGCCTGTTGACGAGCCGTACGATTCCTGCCTCCGGTCTCTTACGCCCCTGGTCCTAGGCATATCCAGTACTTCACCCGGGACAGGTCACGGCGTCGTCCAAGCCGTCGAAGTGAATACTACATGCCATCCTAGGGATTTCTAAGGCATAGCTATCCGGATGGCACATTTTTGGGAAAAGGCGATCTTGTCAACCAGAATGGTCTAGAGTTGATTGATTCGGGCGATCATTGTGTCTCTGTATCTCTTCGACCCTCGCCGGATCCCGATTCGGAAGCCAGCCCGAAACAGGCAATCCAGAACGCCATCCACACCCTTAGTCCCCCACGTTGACGACTTCGTCAGTACATAGTCGAACGCTCCACCTCTCTCGTTGCACAATTACCCACAGTAGTCTGTAATTCAGAAGATCGTGCGTGCCGAACCATATTCCGTCGGCTCCCCGTCGGCCAAGATGGAAATCTCTCACGCGCAAAAACCAAAAGTTTCCCCGGCCCCAGATCCTTGGCATTGATTGCCTGCGAAGATCGATGGGGTCGGACGGCCGCTTCCAGCTGCCCTGCAATCAAAATGAAGTTTTGAACAGAAAAAGAAAATTTGGTGGGACCCGGCGCCGTCAGCCCTGCTTCCTGAGCTGCAGGCAGGAGTTCTCGCCAACGAGGCTGTTCAGTCTCCTCTCTCGCGAATCAAATCTCCGGGCGCTATCGCTTTTTCGTCTCTCAAAGTTAGACCATATCAGATTTTTGTGCAAAACTCAATCCATCCCTCCGCGGCCGGGTTTCCTGGCCTGGGGCCGTCTTAGCAGCAGCACAAGAGATCCCACTACTCCTCCTTTTGTTGAGCTGCCTAAATGCAAAAGTTCGTCGAGCCCCTGTAATATTGCAATATGGAAGTCTTCCCTGCCCACAGACGCTCATTCCAAAGCTGTGGATTACCAGGCTCCAAATTCACATTGCTGACGGTAACACAGTCCGATTCCCAGAGTAACTTCAGGCTCCACTCCGCTTCACACTGTCCCACCCAGCAGTGGGGATTCAAGATTCAGCAAAGGTTCCTTTGCCAGATCCACGGATTGCAGGGTCCGCACGGGACGTTGATGATGAGACCGGGGAAGGGGAGCACTGCGACAGGGTCAAGGGGAAGTGCTTTTCAGCCTCCTCGACAACCTTTGTCATTACGAGAACATGCCACTTTTCCCTTCCAATTGTGTACTTTCTGCTCGTGCCATGGCTTTTAAGGTTAGGAGTGTTGTACGCATACAGAAGCACAAACTTGAGTGGTCGCAGCACGATAACGTCGTGTACGAGGTGACTGCACGAAGAACAGTAGGACCACGCAAGCGAGCATGCGGAAGGCGTTGGGTACTGTACGGAGTATGTGTGCTGTCTCAAGATAGCGCCTCACACCACCAATCCCGCCCCCGGTGTTGACTATATTCCTCGCTGCTAAGAACGACAGCAGCCGCGCAGTCTACTGCACCTCGCCTGCGCGTGCCGCAGGGGATGGTCGGTGGTCTTCCCTCATGCCACGTACACCGAGACTGTACCAATTTCATCGCAACCTTTGACTGTCACAGCGTCAAGTTGAGCAGGGGACGGTAATAGAAAGTCACCAGACGCCAGCTGTCAAGGCACCACCACGAACCAAAAAACTTTCCGCTCGCTACATAGTATATGTCTTTCGCTTACAGGCGTCGCACGGCAGCACGCTACTGCCCCAACTTCTTCATGCGGGTGACTGCTGCTGGTTCGTAATGGGAGCCAATGTTACGACATTACGACCGAGGCCAATGCATGTCTCTGCCTTGTTGCGCGCGTGGAGGTCATGCCCGATCCCGCAGGCTCTCCTTTTTGTCCGGGAAATCGTGCTGGGCTTGCGACCTGGGGAAAGGCCTCGAAATACATTTTTCTCCGTGGATTAATTAGATGAAGCTACTGCCTACAGGCTCAAGAGCGAGCTTTCTTCGACAGATTTATTGCATGGGTCGATCGAAAAAACCCGGCACAAGGGACCAATAAATCTGATTCCAGACGAGGCCCGAAGTCAATTCGAAAGTCGAATCAGACGTGGCCTAGCCTAGCCTAAGCGTAGCCATGTAACGCACCTGGACCTTGACAACGGTTCTTTTTTTCCAGCCTCGTAACTCGCAGCCCGGCTTTGAGGGGCATGTATCCGTTTATTTAGTTACCACCCGTACCTTGCAGTAGCGTCGTTTCCGAAGGTTGGGGGTCCGGTTCATGTAAAGACACACGGACGCCGGGCTAGCGAGACTCGAACCCGCAATTAGGAATGGATAGTCTGTAGAGTCTTTCTTTTGGTGCAGCAATTTTCGATCGTCGAGCTACAAACAGCGCGCGTCAGCCACGTTGCCTAGATGAACGCTTTCTTTTGCTCAAATGGCACGGTGCGCGCGATCTCGAACGCATTGACTGCATACTGCCAAAAAGATCGTATGCAAAAAATCGCTTCTGCCAGCGGAAATGTTCCCCGATTGTCAGATCTAGAATCTGTCAGTTCATCTTGCTTTGGATCTGGTCAGAAGCAGATACACCAGGGGTCGCAATGTAACAGTCGAAACAACCCGGTCAACCCTCTACGTACTAAGTAGTGTTCCGTAGATGAAAGAAAAGAGTGAAGCATGGTGCGCCCGACACGCAAAGTTGCATCATTGGACCCGCGATACATTCAGCAGCTGGCTGGGACTCCAAGGTACCATAGTATCATTGAACCTTACGGTTGATACGAGAGTCTTGTTAAAATGCGACAGCGAGTGCCGATATTCAACTCAGTACCCAAGCTGCTTCGGGCTGGCGATTTTTTTGCGATACCGTGTTCTAGTGCTTCCCAAAGCCGGGTCGGCGTGCCGTGCTATCTAGCTTGGCACAAGTACGGATAGAGATTGAAGGGGACAAACGGGCAATTAGGGCACCATAGTAATTCGTTGATTTCTCGCCAGGATGCGAGTCTTTCTTACATGACGCCAATGAAAGTTTGGTGAGTAAAAAGTTTGAGACTGGCACGCATCGTGTCAACTCAAACGGTTAGTTTTGTCGCGGCGGTCCAACGAACGATGTGACCCTGTGACAGGGAGAAGGTTTGAGCGGCGGTAGGACGCTGGGATGGTGCGTGTGATGTACAGTACATCCGTACAGTAGCTTGGATCTTTCCCCATCCTATTCACGTGCCATTTTGCTTGAGCTGGCGAGGGAAACGGTCGCTGCAAACTTCCGACGCGAAAAATTGTCATCGCGAAGGCGACGCGTCGTTCATCTGGTCCAAAACGCGGGTGTGAGTTTAGATGCTGACGGAAAGCTCGGAAAGATTGATGGTGTTGACTAGCCAGCGCCAGCAATCCAGACCAATCGCATGGAAAATCAAAACTCATAAGGAGTTGTTGGTAGGTTGACTGGATAGCAAGTGGGGTCCCAGCTCCGGCCTTGACGCCGATGGTGGCAGGAGCGTGATGTCGGCCACCAACCACGAGCTGTTTTTGTCTCATGGGCAACAATACTATGTGGACTCGACGACAAGGTGGCTGATCAGGTGTAGTGAAGAGGCTATATGCTGAACTGTGGCTTCTTTAGGCTATTGCTCTATTGCTCTGAATATGAGGTCTGGACAACCTCGACAAATTGAGGTGAGGGTGTCTGGCGTTTGTGGCGCGCTGCCCACGAGACTGTCAGCACCCGAAGGCTTGGAACTGTATTAATGAGAAACGCGGATTGGTCTTGGTTGGAAGTCATCTGCTCCTGGAGTGGATCTCACTATATTCCAAGCAAGCCATCCTCCTTGAACCCTTCAACGTCGACCATGAATGTGCACTTTTGTTCGAGGGCTTGTGAGGGTCAGTGGTATGATGGTGGCGTCCAAGCTGCTGGCAGCTGGTGCTTCTGATGTTCGTCCCATACCAAGCGAAGGCTCTCGGACGTTCAGTTGGGTCCTCGTGGTCAGGTGGTGCTCTTGGTAGTTGCGCCAAGGTCAGTATGACACACTGAGAAAAGGCTCGTCTCAATCTTGATCTTAGTGTCAAATTGAGGAATTGCTTACGAATTGGGTGCTGGGCTGATGAGGACTTGAGTGTAAAATTAGGAATTTGTTCGAGTTGGTAGAGAAGGTCAGCTGCATGTCTACAGTTTCCAATGGAAGTTCATGTGGCGCCACTTTCAAGAAGCTCTATCCCGGTCCCCCGCGCAAGACGTCACGGCCAGCAACGGCAGTCATCGGCGTCGCTCCTTCTCACACAACAATCGAACAAATTCGCCGTCAACATCTGACGGAAGAAGAAAGAGCTTTCCCAGGGCCCTGGAACCATTTCAAACCCATGCCCGACCTCAACTCTCTCCCTCCCTCGACCCGCTCACCTCCCCCGCCGCCCACACCGAGCTCAACAGCATCGCTGCCACCATCGTCTTCCTTCGCCACTATGTCGCTGTCGTCGCCCACCAACGACTCGGACGCCATCCCGTCTCGCCCACATCGCCATCGTCAACCTAGTTCTCCATCACCATCTCTATCCCCAAGCCGTAGCGCTGCGACCTCTCTGCAGGCCGCCGCTGCAGTCAATGCCGGCTTGCATCATGGCTCCAGACGTTCGTGATTCAGCCCTAGTCATGTATTTAGATCTATGCGTTCTGCTAACTCCCTCTTCTAGGCTCCTCTGGCTCTCTCTCCCGTCAAGCTACAACTTCCTCAAGAGATGCCCGTCGCCAGTCTCAAGTCCTAATGAACCTACAACTCAACGATCCTGCTATTCCGGGCCCCGGCGAGATGCGCCATGAAACCAACACCCGTCGCAGCAGCAATGTATCTAGCCCTGTTGCTCTCTCGTCCTCCTCGCCATTCCTCATAGCCAGCGGCGGCGATCCCAATCATACACGCTCCCCTAGTTTGGGGGAACTACACCAGGAAATGGAAGCGGAGCAAGAGGCTTCTGTCAATCGGCTGCTTGTCCAAATTCGCGAACAACAAGTCCAGATACGGCAGCTTCAACAAGATCAATCTAGTGCCATCGCTGGTGACGACTCCTCAGAGACTGCCTTCTACCAGGCCGAAACATCCATGCTCGTCAGAGAAAATCAAATGCTACGCCATCGTGTGAGGGAGTTGGAGCGGCAACTGGAGGGTTTTACTCGTGAGCAGCCCAAGGAAGAAGGGACTTGATGGCAATTGGTTGGCAAGGACACGGCGTTTATGATTCATATGGAGGGAAAGGCGTAAAAGGAATACCCAAGCACAACCTACCACACCTCGATTATACTATTCACACCTACATTTACAGCATCCACAGTGGAGTTGACAGATCTTCACAGAGTGAATTGGTCGATTGTCTTCTGAGAGTGAATGCCAAAGTGAAACAAAGAGACCGAGAGATTGTCTTACCCTAGCTGCAAGACTACCTGACATCCAAGATGGCAATATGATTGCATGTTAAGTTGAGAGTTAGTTGCCGCTAAAGATTATGCAGTTGTGTCCTGTAGAAGTGCATAGGACTGACTAAATAAGCTTTCGGCATTGACCATGAGCCTCAAGAGAATTTCGAATAGTGTTGAGATAGCTGATATTTGACCATCCATACACGGCCATGCTGATCTCAGACATTTATGACATGAGCATCGCTTGCGTGATCGAGAACTGGGAGTTCAACCCGTTGTACGGACAATAGGTGTTGGTAACCCCATTCTGAAATTGTCAAACAAGGAACGCATGGCAGTGATGGGTTTTAGGGAGCGACTCCAGATAGTTGTGCTGAGGATGTGCTCCCCATGAGCATCAATCATGATACAGTCGTAGGTCTTCATCCTGTCAATTCGTCATCCTGTCAGGTTGTGAACCCCTGGGGACTGGAGGTCCTGGATGAGCTCGAGGAAGTTCAGTCTAAGTGGATGATAATTTCCCAAGTGTCCATTTACATAAGTATATCTTACCTGACAGACACCTTACCCCTAGTTCGAAAGCACAGAATAGACACATTGCAGAATAGTTGATATCTGTGGCTGTTTGTTCATGCTGGTGAATTTCACTTGATCCCCACAATCCAACCTACCCTGTGTCCAACTTCAAAGCGACGGGCAAACTCACATCTTTTTCACTTCATCAGACACTTTTGGAGTCTTCTCTCAGGCACACCCAAACGACGAACACTTACAACACGACGAGGACCACAATCACTACTTGAGAAATACAAACCAAGTCACGCTATGACAAGTATGTCTTCAAGAGTCCAGGTGTTCACACTTCGACTGACTTTCTTTCCCAGTGTTCGGCAATATGATCCTCATGGCTATTGCCATTCTCGCTGTCCTCGCCATCGTCACCCAGTCGACCTCCAGTCACCATCCCAGCACCTCTGTCATTGCCATGCCCAACACCACCGTCAACGGCCTGTCTAACGCCTCACTCTCGATGCCACCTCCAAGGCTCTGAGGCCTCGGCCTCCTTTTGCGACGACCTCTACTTCACCAACAACTGCGGTATCTAGGTGGACATCTACAAGTCCGGCTGCCTGGAACTTGAGTATATGGGGGGCCGTTGGGACTCGGGAATCGTCGTGAGCAAGAGACAAATGGAGAGTGCTCTGACGATCAGAAGATGATGGGTTTAGTTGGGCTGTCTTCTCTGAGAGCGTTTGGTCTAGTATGACGGCAGAGCAAATAATAATGATTAGAGCTGTTGATAAAGCACCTGCGTTTTACATATTTTAAGGACCTGCGAGTTCGGTGCTCTGACCGTGGACAAGTTTGTAGAAAAGGTCACACTCCGGTGTCGAGCATACCAATAGAGGAGACTCACAAGATGTTGTATAACAGAGCAGCCGAACCGTGACATACTTCTGGAAACAAGTGGAATCTATCATCTCGGTCCCATGACTAGGCCTCATCTTGTGATCAAAGCCCATTCCTGGCAGGAGAAACGCACTGTTGTTTTGGATTTCGCCTTTCATGGGGTATCATAATTCATACTGAAGAGCCACCGCCAGCATCAACATCACAGCCTCTGACTACCAAGCACCAAAACACAGAAACACCTTGACCCAGCCCCGAATTTCATTGCTTCCCAACCATCATCTTCACCTTATCCAGCAACACCTTACTCTCTCGCCCCAGCTTCCGTGGACCCTCCTGCCTACCTCCAAACCTCCCCCGTCCGCCAGCACCTGGCTTGATCCCCCTCGCCTTCAACATCGCCTTGCGTAACCTCTCCCGTTCATTTGCCTTGCGCTCCCGCTCCTCCTCGCGCCGTTTCTGCTCGGCGGCCCGCGCCTCCATCTCGGCTTTCTTCTTGGAGCCTTCTTGTAGCGCTTTGTCGTAGTAATCCGGGCGGCGCGGCTTGCGGCGGTCCATCCGTGGGCGTTGCTCGAAAGGCCCAGGCTCACCATCACCGTCGGCGGCGGCAGCGGTGACGGGAGTGTGCGATGACTCCTCTGTTGCACGTGGGGGCTGCGCTCGCTCCGGCTGGGGTTCCCTCTTTTTCATCGGTGGCAGTGGCGCGCCGTCCAGCAATGCCTGGCGCTCGGCGTTGACATGTTGCCGGTCCTGCTCGTGGTCGATGGGTTCGCTGGGCGCTTGCACTGTATTGCCGTCCTCGTGTGTGTTTACTTTCTTATCCTGCTCCTGCGCCAGTTCCGCCTTAACCTTCTTGTACTCCTTCTTGAGCTTCGCCTTGTGGATCAGGTTCTCCTTGATCTTGGTGTTTCGCCGGCGCCAGGCGCCATCTGGTAGGTTCTCGGGCCCCACTTGGAAGCCTTTGCGCTTCTTGGCTTCGGGGATAACATCAGCGTTTGGGTTGTCCTCACGGGAGCGTTTGAATCCCATGGTAGCTGTGGTGATAACAAAGGGCGTTGAATCGAAGTTTGTACTGGTACTGCAGGTAGAGTTGTACGTGCAAGTGGAACCCTTGTCGATGGAAAGTCTCGAAACTTTTTGGTACGTTAGATTTGGCCGATGCGGTCCCGCGAGTCTCGGCGCAGCTCGCCCGATCCGAGTCGGGTATGTTCGGCCTACTCGGATTTGAGGCCTGAGAAGAGCAAAATAGCGCACCAGACCCCTGCCGGGTGAACATGGAATCTTTTTAGCGGCGGGCAGGCTGCCCAAGATCTGGTTTCCGTTGCTTGCCGATAGCAAAGAGCGAGAGCTTTCTCGACGACCGTACCAAAAACCTCCTCTCCCCTTCTCCTCCCGCCCAAGCCAGCATCTTTTCATTTGTCCGACTGGACCCCGTCCGTAGCTTTATTCTACTTACAAACCTCCACGATGCTGGCCATTCGATCAATCGCCGCCCCCGCGCGCGGCCACTTCGTCCGCGCCGCTCCCCGCGCCGCCGCCTCGTCCTCCTTCACCTTCGCCCAGTCACAGCGCCAGCCGATCAGCAGGAGGTGGATTTCGCAGGAGTCCAAGGTCGCCAAGTACCACGGCATCAAGGACAGCAACGGCAACTACCTCGTGTCCCTCATCGAGGGTGACGGTATCGGCCCCGAGATCTCCCAGGCCGTCAAGGACATTTTCAAGGCTGCCGGTGCGCCTGTGGCTTGGGAGCCTGTTGACGTTACGCCTATTCTGAAGGACGGCCGCACTGCTATCCCCGACGCCGCTATCGAGAACATTGAGAAGAACAAGGTCGCCCTCAAGGGCCCATTGGCCACCCCCATCGGCAAGGGCCACGTCTCCCTCAACCTGACCCTGCGCCGCACCTTTAACCTGTTCGCCAACCTGCGACCCTGCCGCTCTGTTGCTGGCTACAAGACCCCGTACGACAACGTTGACACGGTGCTGATCCGTGAGAATACGGAGGGCGAGTACAGCGGCATTGAGCACACCGTGGTAGACGGTGTTGTGCAGAGCATCAAGCTGATCACCAAAGAGGCTTCGGAGCGCGTCCTGCGGTTTGCCTTCCAGCACGCCCAGGAGATTGGCCGCAACAAGGTCCTGGTCGTGCACAAGGCCACCATCATGAAGCTGTCCGACGGTCTGTTCCTGTCCACTGCCCAAGACGTGGCCAAGGATTTCCCTGGCATCGAGATGAGCTCGGAGCTGCTCGACAACACTTGCCTCAAGATGACCACCGACCCTATCCCTTACAACGACAAGGTCCTTGTCATGCCCAACCTGTACGGTGACATTCTGTCCGACATGTGCGCTGGTCTGATCGGCGGTCTCGGCTTGACGCCCTCCGGCAACATTGGTGACGAGTGCTCCATCTTCGAGGCTGTCCACGGCTCAGCGCCCGACATTGCGGGCAAGGGGCTCGCCAACCCTACTGCGTTGCTGCTGTCCTCCATGATGATGCTGCGCCACATGGGTCTTGGCGAGTACGCCGATCGCATTGAGAAGGCCGCTTTCGCTACGCTGGCCGAGGGCAAGGCACTGACGGGCGACTTGGGTGGAAAGGCCAAGACGCACGAGTTCGCAGGAGCCATCATTTCGAAGCTGTAAACGCGGTCACCGAGAACGACGGGATCGCTAGCAGGACACTTTGAACAAGAACTCCTGTGACATCATATTCACACCCACGATCACCAGGCCCCCATAATTCCTTGCGCCATACGGCACAGTTTGATAGAGAGAATGAACCTGGATGGGGCATTGTTGGAATACATAGAAGGGAAAGACATGCATGCATCATTCGGTGCCTCACCATAAGCCTCATTCAGGATGGCATTTCGCGCAGGGTGGGAGATGGAAGGAGATACCTCATCACTTGTTTACTGTAACAGGCGCAGGCGGGGGGGGGGGGCAAAGCGAGTATGGTAGCAGTGCTAAAGCTGGACAAGGTAGACTGTAAATTATATACGGAGGGATTTCTACTATGAAAGCATTGTTCACACACACACACACAGACACACATTCACGAGTTTTCGCTTTCTTTCCTATTTTTTATTTTAATTTTTATGGGAAGACGTGTCTCGAACCGTGAAAAGTTTCGAGATGGACCCCTGAACCCGAGATCTATTGGCGGTGATGATCGTTCTAAAATTGGGCGGCCAGGTGGTGAGGATCGAACCTGGCGTCACACGCTTCAGCGGTAAAATGCATCATCGCCCGGGATTATCCTCCGCTTCCGGCGCCTCACAGTGGCAGGCTGGACCCTGGGAAAATGGGCACTTACAGCGCAAGGTCCAAGCACCTTTGACTCACCTCTGCTGTGGTCTATGGCACAGGAGCAAATCAAACTCTCTATTTCATTCTGCCTCTTTTGACAATTTTTTTTTTTTGGTATAAATACATATATATATACATATATATATTCCCACTGTCTGTCTGTATGATATCGCTGGCAATCCACACCATAGCGAGACCGGACAGTCCGGAGAACCGTACAGTGCATTGTTTCCACTCAGCGGAGTGCCCGATGATATAATAGCACCGGGCAGAAAGACGACATGCCGAGGAACCAAGGACGACATGACTTGACCGACCACCAACGACAACGCCCAAGCCCCCAAATGCTCTCCATTTAGGCTTTCTCACTCACTCACTCACAAACCAACAACGTTATTTGAAGCCTTCCTTTCTTACCAGCCCGACCAAGGCATACCCGAAAAGGAATACTCTCTTACACTTTGGTCAGAGGGCGAGGGGCTGTTGGATCCTCACCCCGGCCGGCACATCCTGATCACGCCCAACTTACCACTTAAAGAGAGGCGCTTGCGGTCGGCCGTGTGACAAACTAGCGAGGCCACAGCTTGAGAGACCTGCCGGCCCTTTCTGGAGACCTTGAGTTCTATTTCACGCTCATCAGAGGGCAATATCTAGCCCACCCGTGGTTCTGAAAGGGACCAAGGGTGGTCAAACCCCGACACTTGCTCAGTTCTCGCGCCTATCTTGTCAACAAAGAACGAAAACTGGTCTTAAGTTAGCTCAGCAAGCCACAGCCCAACATGCCTTTCTTCCGAGAAGATCGGGACAATATGGACAATGAGGACATCAATCCAACTCTCGAGATCGAGGCCGAGGTGGAGACGACCAGCCGACCACTTCCGATCCATGGAATGGATCAGATAAGGAGACAGAGACAGATGCCTATGGGCGCCTTGCGCCCCAGAGAATCCGAAGAAAGCCTACGAACAGATCTTTGTGAGGGTCTCTTGCGGGAGCAGTCGAAACCGAGGAGTCCCGAGCCAGATTTCTGCCTTACGACAACCTCGGACCGGGCGGAGCTGATTGAGCGGCTGAAAAGAGGCGAGAGTCCGACTTGGGTTCCTAGTAGACGGGTATGCTTTTGACTTACCCTAGCTGTGCCCCATCAAGTGCTCCGCGATGCTTACCAGAATGTAGTGCGAGTCTTTCGTCCCTCAAAAGGGATCACGCGACCTCTCGCCCAACCCCCGGCCAAACTCAAGGGGGTCACCAGGACTACTTACTGCTTCTCTTACCAAAGTGGACAGCAAAGCGGACCTACAGCAACGTCAAGAAGCGGACATCGCAGAGAGAATGCAGCAAGGTTCAAACATTGAACGGCCAAGGTCTGCTTTGCACAGCGGTGACTTCACTCAAGACGCATCAAATCGGTACATTGTTCCGGGCAAACCAGAGAGAACGATCCCCGAAGCAGATGTGTTCAACTCGGACCTGCAAAACCCTTGGTATGCCACATCGCCACCGAGAAATTTCACACCATTCAAATTTGAGAGGAGGGTACCGTTCCCCGATCTACCGGATGGATACAAGTCCTCTCCGCCGTCTCTTTCTTCGTCATTATCCTCTAGCTTCGTCTACAAGCACCCCACAAGTCCACTCGTCCAGTCGGAAAGCAACGATGACTTGAACATCAACGTCATGGACCTAGATCCTGGCACACCCAGCAGAGTACCTCGGAGGCAGACTCTGCATGCTTTTTCTCGAAATATACCCGCCACCGCCCAGAGGATACCGTCAATGCGCAGGCAAACTACACTCCCCTACCAAGCTCACCAACCTAGGAAATCTCTCACGTCTGCTCCCGCCTTCTCATTGACCGGGTCACCACCGGCGTCGTTTTCTGGATCAAGACGGACTTCCGTGGTGCTGGACTCGTCACCTTTACAGCAGACATCAATGGTTGGGTCTTACGAAGAGAGCATTCTCCGCGGCCGCATGTCGACTACACCCTCAAAGCCGCTCGACTTCATGGCCCAAATCGGCGTTCTCGGTCTTGGCAACTGCAAACCCAGCCTAAAGTGCCCAGCACACGTGACACTTCCTTTCGCCGCTGTCTTCTATAGCTATGCGAGCACGCCCCATGGGCGATCAACCAACGATGACGGGCCTAGCCCGTACGTGGGCCAGGTCGATCTGGAGAATGGACTACCCAATCCAGAGGACTCTAGAGCAAGGCAGAAATCCCGACAAAGGGCCAGCTCCATAGCCAGATCAAGACAAAGTAGCATCGGACCGGACACAGAAATGTCAGGTGTCGGCGCCGCCCCACCCCATGCGCGCGACGTCGCAAAACAACGTCGGCGCCGCGGCGCCTCACCCAAAGCACCCCCAGGCGGGTCATACCGTATCCCCGAGAAAGGGCAGATCCAAATAATCATAAAAAACCAGAACAAGACCGCTGTAAAGCTCTTTCTCGTGCCCTACGACCTCGCCGGCATGGAGCCCGGTACCAAGACCTTCCTGCGCCAGCGCTCCTACACCAGCGGGCCAATAGTTGAGGGCACCCCCAACCCCAGTGACACTGAAAACGACAAGCAAGTCCTGCGCTACCTCGTGCACCTACACATCTGCTGCCCTGCGCGTGGCCGCTACTACCTGTACAAAAGCATCCGCGTGGTCTTTGCCAATCGCGTACCCGACGGCAAGGAACGCCTTCGCAACGACGTCATGCTGCCTGAGCCGCGCTTCACGCCGTACAAACCCGTGCGCCAGATCCACCCGCCGTCGCAGAACAGCGCTGCCAGCCTCGCCGCCGAAAGGGCCTTTCGTCGCCGCAGCTCGGGCTTCTCGTTTGCGCTGCCGTCGGAGGAGCCGGTTCCTTCGCTCCCGAGTTGGGATGCCGCCAAGCGGACCCGCGCGGGGAGTGTGCAGGATCGTGGCGTGGGCGCGCCTGGGTTTGCGCCGCTGGATTTTGCCAAGGGCCAAGTTGGGGGCGGGAGCGCGGCGGGCGGAGCTGGTATGAGTCTGAGTACTGCGGAAGGCTTGCTGTCGCTCAGACTGAGAGGGTTGGGCATGCAGGGGGCCTTTGGTGCAGACGTGGAGGAGGAGACGGGTGAGGGGAGACAGCTTTGATCCAGCGTGTGGTCTTGGGCGTTCACTCGAAAGGCTGTTTCATGGAGATCATAGTTAGCTGCTTGCTGTTCACTTCCTACAGGGTGAAGCATGGCGGATGTTGTATATACCCAATTTTCAGAATTACTGGCGGCGCAGGGCGGATAGGTTCACAGGACTGCGGCTGGACAATAGGCAGGCGTCATATTAGGATGCCTTCACACAGATACATTAGGACAGATATGTGAATGAAACTCCATTTCACCTTTTCAAAGGTGTGACTTCTTCTCATCCCCAAACATTCAGGGGTAGGTAGACAGTGGCAGGCTATTGGGGAATGTTATGTTCTGATCCTGCAATAGCAATTGGGAACGTCCAAAGGTAAGGCAATGCCAAAGACCCACATCTGTCTCTCCTAGAGTCCAAGCTATGCCTTTCGTTTGTTTCTCTCTGCCTCTCCATCTGCCTCTCCATCTACCTCTCCGAAGCTGTTCCAGGCGATTGTCAAGCCTTATTGTCGAAACTCTCAACCCAGGTTTTCAGTGATTAGTCGGACACGGCGATTCTTTCAAACTGGTAAGCTGCTTGGACAACCGGCACCGCCTTCCTTTCCATTTCCTTTCTGACTGCCCAATCCGCCGTCCCACCAACTTTGACGAAGTGTCTCTTCTTTTTGAATTCTTCTTTCTCTATTTCCCTTCACAGGTCGCCTGACAGTACTCTCAAATGCTAGCCGACGGACAGCCCTCCGGCTCCACCAAGGTCTGTATGTTTGCGGCATCATACAAACCACAGTAATCGTTGTCGCTAATCAGAGAGAATTACAGAAATTTTTCCTGTCCTTTCATGTGAGCTATGTCGACGGCTCTTACGATGAGTCCCTTCACCATGGCATCACAAGTAACCCACCCCAACCCACCTTCAACGGCGTACATGCAAAACATTCCGCTGGAGATGCTGCACAAGATTGTTGGCATGTTGATGGGCGGTGGCCTCTATGGCAGTGCCGTCAATCTCGCGCGTACGAGCAAACACTTTCACAGCAGAGTGATTCCTGAAGTCTACAAATTCACCATCGAGAAGAAGACGTTCTTCATCGCTCACTGGGCTGCCGAGCACGGTCGGATGTCCACACTGCAACGTGCCATTGAGTTCGGAGCTGACATCAACGAGCCGTTCACTTCTTTCCTTCCTTTCCATTCTCAGCATGTGAACCCAACAATTGCCAAGAGAAGGACAAACTATTACAAGTTACAAACAGCAACACTTCACGGCGAAGAACTTGAACTAGCTGTTCAGAAGCGCTGCGGCTACATGCGCGGGTGCAACGAGCGTCCAGTAGCTGGGCGATGGTACTACGAAGAGGCTGGTGTCTACAAGGCGATCGGTGGCAGCAAGATGTTGCGACTATTCAAGTATTATATAAGAAGGGAAGTCTCTGTGATCGACCCCCGTTTTGCCGAGCTTGCCACTGCGCCGGAGACAAAGAGAATGTTTCTTGATGCATTTGCATACTGGGCCACCCCCCTTCACATCGCCGTCTGTGCTACCAACCTAGGAATCATCGAAGGACTGATCAGCATCTATGGCGCCAACCTCAACGCAGGCGGGTATGGAATCTGCCGATGTACCTGGAGCAGGCTCAACGACGCGCGCAAAACCTACACCTTCTCGCCTCTACATCAAGTTTCGTGTCAAGGAGACAAGATATTTTTGCATCTGCTGTTGATTGGGAACGGCGCATTAAACCTGCGACATGCCAAACGACTCAACGGCGCTCGTTTTGAACTTCAACAATTGGTCGACCCAATTCTTGACGAGCGGCAGCGTCGCAGTGTCTTGAGTGAGACGCTTCGAAACGACCTTCGGTCGCTTTGGGGAGACGTGAAAGCCTCAAAATTACATGAGCTGATGCGAGAGAGCTGCGTGTTGCCATGAGGGCCGCCACTTGGTGCAAGTGAAGGAACGACGTCTGCTACAGGCTATCAGCCAGGTTCGCTTCTACGACTACCGCAATGATGTTCATGGAATCTTTGCTAGCATTTTCGAACACCTTCGAGACTTAGCTGCTCTATCCCGGGTCATCGAGCAGCTGCGTTGTATTTGCTTGGCCAGAGACCGTGAAGTTGAGTACCCAGAGCTTGACTCTACCAAATTACGGGGAGCCCGACTTCACGAACCGATAAATGGGTTAAACACACGGGATGTGGACGATCAAGAATGGTCATTGGTCAGAGAATTAATACACGGGTACGGGCGCTAGGTCACAATGGCTGAGAAGACGACAGCAGATTTATGGAGGGCTAGTAGGAGAAGAACAGCTCTTGAGTAGGGGCTGATTGGCGAGGGGCAATTGAAAAGATTGTTCTTCTATCCGTTTTCAAGACACTAGCCAATCTGTCAACTTCTCTAATCTTTCAGGCTCCCAGCACCCAATACAGTACCTACCTAGGCAGGTAGGCTCAAGTCTCAAGCATAGACCCAAAATCAAACTCCAATTCCTTCCATGCCAGACTTTGGGCTGCTCTAAGCTCCAGCCCTGCCTCTTCGCATTCTTTCCTTGCATTTCTACCGAATTCACCTCCATCCTCGCTGACATAGGCTTGAAACTCATCAATCCAGACATGCTCTCCATAGCCCTTCATCAAGAAGTCATGAGTGATGATCAGCCGACATTTCTTTGACAAGGCCACCCACTGCCTTCGAGCTTTGTCTCGGTAGCCTGGATGTAAGAAGTAGAGCATATGTAGCAGCTCATGGTACATTGTTGACTTATTGGTAACTGAAATGAGATAGCTTGGAGCCTCACCATCTCTGAGAGCTTGGAGGCAGCCATATTGCCAGAGTTGATTAAGAAGATGTGATTCTTGGGGGTTGGTAAAAGAAAACCACCAACCTTGAAGTCCATATGGATCCTTCTGATATGGCATTTGGTTGAGGGGCTCTTCGCAACGTTTCATAGCTTGCAACCACTCACTGATGGCAATGATGGGCAGGTTGAAAGCTTGGTAATTCCTACATAGGAGCTTTGTTCTTGGGTCTTGAAGACTGATGTAGTTGCTTGCATCTGATTTTGATTCGTAAAAGGCCTCTATCCTGGCCAGTGCTTGGTGCTGTGGTTCTGGAGCTGTGAACTGAATGAGAATGAGTGGTCCGCGTCTTTGAATAACAAAATCATTCCGGATTATAGTCTGTTTTGATGCGCTCTTTGACTGAGCTGATGCACCAGGTGCCGCTTTGTATTTGCTGTGGGTGCCTTTCTTTGCCATAGTGCCATTGGCTTGATGACTTCGTGAGAATCTTGAGAATGGGACAATGAGAGACAGTCATGGAAAAAACACCAGAAGAAACTCAGTTATACCCAGATTCAAGGTTGACGAGGCAGGAGGCTGGTTTGGGGTTGCCATGAATCTACACGTTGTATTTTGTTCCTTCACAATCCATTCGCTGCACTTTCACATTGGCTTCAATTCTCTGGCCTCGTTGATATTCAACGTACAACTTCTCAAGGACCTGCAGCACAGTAAGTATTCCACTGCTGGAGCCTCTCTGTCATCCAGCCACTTGTTGTCATGAGAGCAGTCTTCCTCTGGCTCATCTCCGAAGCATACCCCTTTCCCCAAATAGCATTGTCATCCATCTTGCATAGATCTTCCGCAAAGCTCCATTGAATGCACTCATCCCATTTTTCACAAGCAGCTGCACAAGCATCAGCCGATACCCATGCATCTTTCCATGTCTCAATCCCGTCAGCTTTCACTGACTCTGGCCTAGGAGGATCATCCTTATTGGCAGAAGTGACCCTGAACTTGTTTGACATGTTGTCCCACCACTCTTGCTTGCTCTTCAGCTCAGGAGCGATCATGCTCAGGAAGAAATCCCCATGAGTAAAAGGTTTCTAGATGACTATTAGCATAATTCCAAGATGCCGTTTTTCTGTCTTCGCAACCACAAGGACTCACAGCATGATTCCAAGCTTTCTCAAATTCATAGTACCTCGCCACGTCCCTGGCGTGGACCTTATGCCACGAATAGAGTGGCGAGCACCAATTCCACCGTTCAAAGGTAAAAGACCAGTGTACCAATGGGTTGAAGCCGTATCTGAATACCTCGTCGCCACCGTTCTCACCTAGCTTGATGCCGTATTTATTCAATGCATGGCCAAGCACCTGGTCGCCGCAGCAGTGCTCTGCGGTATACTGCTCGTATTCCTCTGAAATATTCGGATTCAGCCCGATACTCTTTTCCCATGCGCCCCGACTAAGTGCGAAACCAGCTCCGCCCTGGGCAAAGACCACGTCAGACTTTGCGGCGTAGCTCCCCAACCAATGTGCCTTAGTATGATCGAATTGACCTAGATACTTCAGCACGTTTGGCAGGAACAGGTACGTGTCGTCCTCTGTGTAGATGTACCATTTTGCATCCGGCCAGTTGTTCCCTGCGTGCTGCATAAGTGGAACGAACTTGTACTTGTCAATTATCCAGCCACCTTGTGGGCCCCAGTCGTCCCCATCAAGACCTGCAGCCTCGAGGTAAACGTTCTTGGTGTTGTATTCGGCTTGCGAGCGGTACACGTCGAACTCGGTAGTATTGCGGGTTGGGGATGTCGTGTTGGCGAGAACGTCGATCACATGAAAAGATCCAATGTCTTCCGAACTGTCTGAATAAATGACTGTGTTTTGCAAAGGAATACGTTCTGGTGCGAACGTGGTGGTAAGATGGATCAACAGACGCTTAAATATCGTAGTGCCGCCTGTTTTGACGATAAGAAGGACATCTTCCGGACGGAGGGATCCTTCAGTCACGATACCTCCAGAAGATGCAACATCTGGCTCATCGTCAATCACGGGATGCGTTGTTAACGCAGGTGTGTCCTGTGGTGCAGGTGGTTTCGGTGATTCTTCTGATACGACCTGCACCACTGTGAAACTCTCCCCTGCTGATAGATTGATAGTAGGGGTATTGAGGAGGATAGACATCATCCATAGGCAGGTTGTGATGATAATTGCCGGCACCAGCCGGTTGTTCCGGTATATTGCGCCCATGGTGAGATGTGCAAGTATGTGCCAGTATCAAAGGAAAACCCACCCACGGCCACACAAGCATTTGAAGTCTTTCGTCATATTTATTGCTCGAAGGACCCGTAACGACTGCACATCTACTAGTTCTTTAGTTCGCGTAATGGATTTTCGAGATTGATTAGGCTCCCAAATTGGCTACCTAGGTATGCTTACCGCCATTATCAGGGGCGTGTAGCTCGGGAAGAGTCCAGACACCATCAATCTTACGGCATGCAGGGGCTGTCAGCACTTAGTTCCAGAGCGGGACGATGGTACGTTGTATTACCCTCAAGTACTGCATCACATCTCGTTTATAATGCTATTTTGGGACGCATATTGACTAGGCTTCGGCGTCAGCATCACGAAGAAAAGGCGCTGCACGTAAGAATCGTATTGATGAAGCAAGCTCGGTAACCAGTCACATTCTGGCAGAAGGATTTGACCGACAGCCCGCTAGTGTGCCTGGAAAAACCGGGCCCAAGAAGAAAATGAAGCCACTTCAAGTGGAAACGTGCATTGCAATATTGAACTTTTAGGCAGAAATGGCAGACTTTGGACGGGCTGGTGTACAAGTTCGTGTGTGGTGAGATTAGCTAGCTCACTTACCTACCTAGGTAGGCAAGGCTTGCAGTGACCATTTTGCAAACGCCTCACGCTTATAGGCCCCCTATCTTGTATTTCACCACAAAAGAAAAGTGGGTAATGTCTAGTGCTGAGGACTCCCCTAGCGTGTATGTCCATTAATGCCGTTGATATAAAAGATCAAGCCCACAGATTCATAAATGAAGCCATCGTGGGTGAGGATACTACACATACTCGGACGGTGCATCGCGGCGATACCCCATCGAGACCTTTTGCATTTGCATTCCGTCCATGCGTTCCGTCCTTGCTTTCTTACCGCGTTGTATTGGAAATGGTCTCGATGTCATCAGAACAACATTCTGAGATTTATGCTCTCCCTTCGGAGAGCCCCCGGCGCGTCTCTGCGTGGAAACAATGTTTCAATATCTTATGTTGCATATTTTCACTGCCTCTCTACTGTCTCTTGACGGTTTCAACTCAGTTCCCAATCACTCTGGACCTAATCATGACAGTCATGTTGACTGAGCTTAACCGCCTGGTCAACGAAAGGAGGAGGCAAAAGTTGTCTCAGCTGCAAAATCGCAGTGAAAGCCCGATTCAAGAAAAGGAAGACTGGCTTACATGGGAGTTGAACGTTGAGAGAGGAGCTCCGAGGTTGGACTGTATGGCGGCTGTGGTTGGATGGAGAGAAGATCCAGACCTCTTCCACCGAGCCCTGAGTAGCTACTCTTTAGCAAAGGGATGTGTATTCCTATTGGTCGGTGTTGATGGAGACGGTCCCGAGGATGAGGAAATGGTCAATGTCTTTAATAAGGTGAGCTGTCGTTCAAAGGCTCTACGGTCAACTTGTACTGATTGTCGTTAGGCGTATCCGAACCACTCAGCCACAATCCGGCTTGATGAACCATTGGGCGAAGTCGCCGAGCGCACTCGAGCGAAGCTTGTCGCTATGAACCAGCAGGATGACCAGCCTATCAACGAGTCACAAATAGACAAAATGGTCATGCAACACTGCGTTCAGCTCGCCAAAACAATTCTCGACCAGCACCGCTTGGCAATTGGTGGCAACTCTCGCGACGCAATACACCAGCTCTGTCTTCAACAGCGGCATATGCACAAAAAGGGCATCATGTTCACATCTTTCGTCTTTTCCCTTGTCATTGCCGACATACTAGGCGTCGAATTTCTCTGGTCGTCCGATAGTGACACTATTGTGTTCCCAGACTCCCTTTCCCGCACGATTGACAGCATTGCTGCCGATGCCAACATTGGCGGCGCATCATCAGGACTCGTCGTGCATAACGCCGCGGAGACGGTAGTCACAAGACTAGCCTCGACGATTTATTGGGGCGAGCTGTACTTGACACGTTCCACGACCGCGGCTACAGCCACAAGCGATTGTCAGAGCGGACCAAGCAGCGTTTTCAGACTATCTGCACTCCCACAAATCTTGGTGCCATGGTACCTGCAGGTGGTCATGGGAAAAAGGATGATAATCAACGAGGATAGGCACTTGACGACCAGGCTACTCCTGAAGGGCTGGGGAGTAGTCTATGCAAGTGACGTCCTGGCAGCCACAGACACCCCTACATCTATGAACAAGTGGCTCAAGCAGCAGTTGCGCTGGGCAAGGGCAACTCATATTGAGAGCTTGCTCATGCCTCGTGTGTATTTGAAGACCAATCCTTTGCTCTTCTTCGGGATGGCCAAGCGAGAGTTTGGTCCGGTGCTGGCAGCTATAGCAATCACCTATTACCTCCTGACTTCGCGAAGCCTAGTCCCGGTGTCACTGTCTGATATAGGCATGAGGCTTTTAGTTGGCATCTTTTACAACATTATTCGCAACCCTGATCGACTGGGCACAAGCGCGTGGGCAGCTCGAAAGTGGATTCTGCCTGGTATACTTTTCTACTATATTCCTCTTCCAGCTGTACATGTCTGGAGCATGTTGACATTGACTGCGGATGGTTGGGGTACAGCTATGCGCGCTGAAGGAGAAAAAGACCCAGTGCCTGATAGTCCAGTGGTGCCGCAGTTTGACATGGGCTTCTTTATTATTTGGATGTGCATTTTGGCTGCAGCTGCAGCGAAGTGGATGGGTTGCTACTACAGCTTTGGCCTTTTGGAAACCGCAATTTTCATGCTCGCAAGCAGTGTGATTGTTGGCTGTACAGCTTGGAGGGTTACGGTGGTCAAAACTTGATACACTCTCTAGAAGATTCTGTGGCTGTTGTGTAGGGTACCTAGCACTAATTCCAGAACACTACACCATCCATATCATGCCAAAGCACACACCTGAATGAGAGCAGTGGCTTCGATATTTGAAAAAGTCCCCGAGAACGTTGTAAAGACCCTATGTAGTAGCTCGCTGGATTGCTGACCTGAAAGGATCGACCCGGTTTGCTTCTTCATCCGTCATATCAAAATCCTCATTCTCGGTCGGGCTGCTCGGGCTCGGGCGAGAATCTTCCCACGAAAAAAACCTCGGCAAATTGGCTCAAACCTCCCGGCGAGGATGATTAGCGTGTTTCGAAACCTATGTTTATAAAATTTCGATCTCGAAACCAACGGGCACCGAGGTTCGGTGTTGAACACACCAAACGAAGACCGGCAATCAACTTGATAGTCGGTGTGCAGTACCTAAGTACAGCGTGAGTCTGGCTTTCGGCGTAGATAGACCACAAGGAAGACACCCGAAGTGCTTAGCAATAAGCCCCGGTGAATGACGTTTGAGAGGCCCATTAACAATACTCGGGTCCGAGCTAGAGGATCTCATAGGTAGCGATCGAAATGGAAGTTTTTGTCATTCTGCATAGACTTTTTCATTCTTATCGTATTGCAATGCGCAGGTGCCCCAACCAATGTCTCACAGGCCTATGCCGTAACTCTGAGGAGATGAATTTACGTTGAGAAGCTCGAGATTGAGAATAATTCGCGCCCTCCAATTTGTCTGTCGTGCAGATATGGAAGCATTTCCGAATTCTCACTGTCCTTCCAACACTACACGACTACCTCAGACACGGATGTAGTTGGCTACCTGCGCGCTGCTGCATATGCAGAATTTACGCTTAATTATATGCCCTGTTCAATTACTTTAAGTTCTGTAGCGAAGCAGTATACCGACCCAAAGTCCGTCAGTTGATCGAGGTCAGTCGGAGGAATGATGGGAAGCAGGGACGGTCGTTCCTGTGCGGGTGATTGCATGCTGGTAACAAATAGACATGAGGATCCTCAGCGGCTTTGATACTCCGCACCTGATGAAGTGAATGCCCCGAAGGAACAAAGATTTGCGTGGGAGTGATTCACCGTGGGTGAAGTGTCGGCCCGTTTATTGATAACCCGCGGCACCATCAAAGTCAATCACTTGCTCTATATATCGAGACACATCGGGAAAGGATGTTATACAAATACTTCCAGCCATTCTTGCTGTGATATTGTCAACGTCTTATATACTCAGACCCTGCCTCGGTAATGGTAGTATTTTCGGAGGATTTGGATTGTGATCAACCAGCGCCTCGCTTGTTTAACTTTTGACTCACACCCCGCCAGTCTAGCACGCGTCCGAGGCTTCTAGGCATGCCGGCATCCAGATCCATACAAAGGAAATGTATCGAGGTCTTGTACAGTTCAGGAACTCAATTTCCAGCAGATCGAAAAAAACAAAAAAAACATACTAGCTGGATATCGATTCAGGAGAATTTGGAAGTCAAAGTATCGCATGGTCATCTCGAACGGTTTTGGAGACAAGAGTACATGAACCGGAACGGTGCAGTGACACCGACTCGAGCGCGGGCTGAGCAACTGCAAGTTTGGATATGGTCTATAGACTACAATAAGCTGGTAGAAGCCTTGATGGGCTCTAGGAAATGAGGGAGGGTGCCATCGACACAAGGCCTCGGAGTAATCTTTGGCCTGAGACAGAACTTTAAAAGGGTGTGCTACTATCATAAATTTCCACCATTCAATATAAATTTCCAATCAGTCTTGTATTTGTTCGCCCCATCTTTTACAAAGCACAGACATTCGAGTAATGTGGCGATGTGGTTAGGTACGTGGCACCTGGGCACGCTTCCCCTACGACATTAGAACCTTGAAACTCTAAATGTACTCGGTAAGTTAAGGTTCAGATAAGATTTTGTCGATATTCTTTGCACGGTCATGAAACTTGGCTACGTAATTTCAAGAGGGAGGATGACAAAGCGCGCGAATCATTTTTTAATGTGCAAGTTTCCTGTAAGAAAGTTGCGTCGTCGTTCAAAGCGCCATTTGCTTCTTGCCGGTAGCCGATCTCGAGGTCAGTAGGCGCGGGTCGTCATACTTTCTCATTTCCACACCTCGAATCATGCCGCTGACTTCGCTCTTCAACAGGCTCACCAAGACGTTGATCCTCTTCGCTATGAATCAAGGTCAGGCCCGCGAGGTCTGGTAGGTTGAAGTCTGCCGATTCAACTGTCCACCAACTTCGTTATCCGCCGAAATACGTCGTATGGATCACGCAAGCAGTCAGCCCATCTCTAGCTATATAGCTTCGGAGGCGACCATCCTTTGAGATGGACAATGGCACGTCGGACACAGGAGCATCACCGCCACCGCCCGGAATCCTGCCCGATTTCGAAACACCGGATCACGATATGTATAGGGATAGTTACATCGTATACTTGATCGTATTCTACACAATCACGGTCATATTCTGTGCAATCAGAGTTTATGTCAAGCTCGTTCGATTGGAATTGCTGCCAGATGACTGTGAGTCCTGAGGTCGGGCCCCAATCTGGCTTTGACCGGCACCATCTGAGAACACATGCTAAATGGCAATCATTCTAACCTCAAATGATAGGGCTCTGTATGCTCAGTCTGGTATGTCCTATATATCGACATCAGATGCACCGTAAAACTGTCAAATAGCCGATGCTAATCTGTGCAGTCTTTTGTGACTCTGCAGCTTGTTGCAAACATTAAGAGTGAGCCCTGGACTCCCGAGGTCCCGCACTGAATGTGTGAGGTATCCAACTTATCAGCCAGTGTCTAACCGTTGGTCATAGTGTGGTTATATGGACTGGGCTTCCACATATGGGATATCAAAAGAGAGGCATACGTAAATCTTATGAAGGTCAGCGTCGATTCTAAAGATGTCACGAACGTGAAGGGCTGACGAAGCGTTTCTAGTGGAACTACATCGGCAGTGCTACTTACATACCGGCGATATTCGCAACCAAAACGGCAATTCTACTGCTCCTTGCACGCATATTCGCTGTGAATGAGCTCGTAGCTAGATCTATCAGGGTCTTCATATTGTTGGTTCTTCTCACGGTCCTTCCAATTGAATGCTTGAAGATTGCAACTTGCAAGCCCATTTCAGCGTACTGGGATCGGCCTCCTGGCTTAGATGACCATACAGGTAGTTGCATCAACGAGGAGCGTCTGTTTAAGGCAGACATCACTGTTGCTATTGTAACCGACCTGATCATTTTCTTGATCCCGATACCTTTGACATTGAGCTTGACCTTTCCTCTTCGTAAGAAGATTCGCATTCTTCTGTCTCTACTTTCAGGCAGTGGGGCCGTGGGTGTGGCAATCTACAAAGGATTTTTAATATACAATCCATCTGCTACCAATGACCCTACATGGAATACTGCAATCTTGATAATATTGACGTGAGTTAGGTACCTCGATCACACTCTTGACTACGCAACTAAAATATGTAGTTGGCTTGAGATCAATATTGGATTGATTTGCGCGTGTGTGCCGTCAGTCAACATCCTAATCGACATGATCCGAAGGAAAGGTCGCCGCTCCACACTACCAGCTACGATTGCGATGAACACTTTCAAGCGCCGAGCCAGAGAGGACGTAAATCAACAATCAACAGGAAAGTGACCCGACTTTGTACACAGAACTTGCAATGTTCTCTGGAGACACAACAGCTTAACCTGAGCATACTTCCCCGGCCAAGGTCGTGTTGGGCGTTGCAAACGGGTTGACTGGGGGCGGCAGTGGCGGCTAGGGGCGCGACATTGCCACAGGCGCTTCAGCAGGTCGACCGTCATTTCTTGCAGGTAAGCCCGTCCTCCTTACTTGCTCCGAAGTGATCTATCTGCTCCCGGATTCGAGCGCAAAGACGGTGTCGAGTTCGAGGTCTCCGGCAAGTATTGCGATAATACTCACAGGATAGCAGGCCCGTCCATTGTCTATCTAATCTGATCACTCGGTCAACCCCGTGGACTACCTGGAAGATATGGCTTGCCGGTCCGGGTTCGATATCACTCAAATCGATCCCTTGCCAAAATTGACTCGCGCCACAACCCGACAAGTCCACCGCGAACGCCGCCGCAACTGACAAAAAGTGTGAGAGTTACATGCAGAATCCGTCCCGACCGACAGACACTACACAGCATCAGTCATGAGTGCATGAAATAGGCCATCGATTCTCTACCACCGAAAACGCCAAATGATGGCACGATCCAGCCTGCGAACGTATTTCCACACGGAACATCAGCCAGGCGAGCGGCTGCTGGTTCAAAAAATCGACTTTTTCATTCTTACCTTCTGCTGCGTCAGCTACTTTATGAATTACGTGAGTGCCAAACCAACCCCCCCCCC
>JAPEVC010000129.1:0-104821 GCA_027946555.1 Gnomoniopsis sp. IMI 355080
TCCCTCCCACCCCCAAAAAAGGCGTGTCTCAAGGGCCCTTATTATTGGCGGCTGTTTGTCGCGAAGCCGCCGGTTTATGCTCCTTCCCCCTGTCCGCTGCTTAGGTTGATGAGAAGAAGAAAGGTCGGGCCCGTTATTTTCGGCCGTCTGAGCTGTGGAGATACGGAGCCAGACAAGAAGAGAGCGGAGCGGACGGCCTGGGTGGCTTGACTGACTCTGAGACGTGCATGTACCTTAACCGAACGCCTGCCGTTTCTTTGTGCGAGCCCATCCGCATGCGACGATGGGCGACGCCAAACAGAGGGCCCTTTTGCTTTTATCTAGGACTCGCCGGGGTATGTTAGAGATAGCGAGTATGCCGCGAGGTCTTTGGAGGAGCTTCCACTTTTTCGAGGATCTACAATCACTATCGAATCTACGATATCTGAGTATCTACAGTATGGGTTAATCCAGGGACGGCTGATCAACACGTGTGACTCGCTGCACACGGAGCAAGAGACTCAGGCCCTCGAGATAAGGGGGGGGCTTCCCGAGAGCATCGGCTCCTTTTTCTCTTTTTAGACTATCGTCACCCGGCCAGAGAGGCTGAGGAATTGAGTGGAAACATCGACAACAATAACAAAGCCCGCTTCCGCTCAGGTGCTTGTCCCGTGTTGCTGGTGTGCTATGGCGACATTATCGGGGGCACTTTGCCGTTTCCGCTGAGGCAGTGGTTCGTGGGAACACGTTATCAAGAGTGTCTCGTGTAGCATGATGTACGAGTATGTGAAAATACCGGTAGAAGCAACACGGTCCGCTGGCTCCCCCACCGTGGGGTTTCCGGATCGTCTGCATAGATTTCCAAGGGACGGAACGGACTTGGCGTCCGTCGGGCGTTGGAAGGATCTACAGTTAACGGGGGGGTCACCCGTGTGACCTTTTTTGTTCTATCGATGTCATGTTATCACAAAACAAGCGCGTCTTACCCAGCCAGGGGGGGAGGGTGTGGCTATTGGGAGGCTTGATCTGGATGTTTCTTGGCAATAATTCCTCAATCGAGTCTGGCAACCAAAAGGCCCCACGATTTACTATTCTGGGTGCAAGAGTCATTCGTCTGCTTGAAGCTTCATCCCAGCTGGGGTTTTTGGGCGAGGCATGATCACTGGGTGGCGCTTGGAGGAACTTGGATTGGGGTCCGGGAGGGCAGGGCAGGGCAGGGCAGGGCAGAGAAAGTTGGCATTGGCTTTACCGGTTACTGTGGAGACACCGAGTAGTGCTATAGGGTCACGTTGACAGGTTGAACGTGGCCGTTTCTCATTGATTTTTCCTGTCGGTTCCTGCGGCGTGCATGCCCTGGCTCAGCCACCAGCAAGGTGCACCGGGTGAATATGATAGCTCTAATAAAGCGGCATTGAACAAGGCTACGTAAGGTTGTTTTGGAACGGCTCCTATGATGTTTTTTTCTCTCGGACATAAGTACTATGTAGGGCGTGTGTGTACCATTCCAGTGCTTCGTGTTTGAAGAAGGGCCCGAATCTTGTTTAGTTCATCGCTATTTGTCTGGTTTGGATTGGATCAATCATCCCAAGTTCCAACCGAGAAAGAAGGGCCCTCAACCTGAGACCACTTGACAGCTAACAGCTTCACGTGCAGTGTGCTGCAACTGCACGCTGCAATGAGAAGGGAGGGTCGGCCCCAGGCTCGGACCAATGGGGTGACGAAGGATGCTTGTGGTGAAACGGAAAGCTGTAGAATCTTCCTGGAGCATCTGCACGCTGTGGGGGATTGCCGAAGCGCTAGAGCTAGGCCTGCCAGGGGTCCTCTCTTTCTGGGTGACCCAAAGCAGGCCAAGTTCCAAAGAAAATGTGTCTTTGTTCTTTTTGAGCACGCGATCCCAGAGGTGGGACCTTGCTCCTGGGTTTCTCATTAGATCCGAATACCGACGATCGTTCTCAGCGAAAAGCCTTTGGCATTCCGTGGTCTTGTCACGGACTGACGGCCTCTCCTGGCCTTTCTTTTCGGGAGATGCGGAAAGTGTACTATGGTACTGCTACGTCCAAGCCGCCGTGCAGAACCGTGAAGTGGGCGGCGGTGAGGCCCGTGCATGGTGAAGATTGCTGAACGTTCAACCTTGGACGCTTGCCCCGGAGGACTCCGTAGCCTTGCGCAACCCAGCCCAGCGCTTTGGGAGCCCTACTAGTCTAGTTAATTACCTACTATGGTAAGGTTAGGTACGAAGAAAACCACTACCGGTATGGTGCCATACCAGCACGTATGTAGTAGCCGCGGACGGTGCCCTGGCCTGCATTACATAGCACGGAATACGGAATACATAGTACGACTATAGTGGATAAATATGCCCAGTATGTGCACTTACTGTAGAGTACTGTAGTACCTAGTATGGGAAGTGCATTACTGGTTCCTGCTTTGGAAGGCTGCGCCCAGGCCCCAGCCAGGCCAGCGTATACCCCAACTATTGGTTTGTGATGCATCACACAGTGCTTTTGATTGACTGCATTGATAGCATCGTGTGCCAGTACCCGCGAGGAATGTGTGGCATCTCATCTGCATGTCTTATCGAGCAGTGCATAGATAGCGAATCCATACGGTACAAGTGGCATCATGGGAGGACCCTGGTAGCGAGATTGTCTAATCTCACCTCTGAGTCTTCCTTGTGGCCACTCCCCCCAAGGCCAGCCATCGTTCCACAATATCCAATCACGCGCCCCCATTTCTCCCCCCAAACACCGAGTACGAGTCTTCCCAGCCCGGCTGGTGTACAAAGACAGGTATCGTTGGTAGAGGGTCACCAAGTGCCGACCATGTGGTTCCCTCGTCTTCGATGAGGTGGTAACCAATCCTCGCCTTGTTTGGGTGCCCGGGTGCGAACCGTTTTCACAACACGGAAGTGAGCGACTGTCCGTTTCCGTTCCTGGCCACACACCCCCTCTCCCTGTCTCGTCCTCTCTCTCTCTCGCTCTCTGCCTGTCGGCCCCAAGCCACCAACTGGACCACCACCACATCTTGTTGCACTCCTGCAACTCTGTTCCTCCTTCTTGCATGCCTGCCTTGTCCTTGTCCTCTTTCGTCGTCGTCCTGCAGTCTTCCTGTTCCAGACTTTCCAAGTCTCTTGCCCTCTTCTTCTAGCCTCTAGCCATTCAGTTTGTTTCCTCGTCCACCGCCTTCTCACACACCATCATCCCCAACCTTCTTTCGTTCCCCTGCCTCTGCCCTGCCTCTTGTCGTCCTGCACACCTCACACCACGTCCATCCTATCCTCTTCTACTTCACCACGCCATACCCCCTCCAACTCCTACATTTCGCTGCTCACTCACTCTTTCTCTCTCATCACGACGGTCAATTCGCCAAGTCAACTCCGCTCAAGTCCGGTTGCACGCCAACCTGAGTCACTTAGTCGACAGTGAGACTGACGTACGTCGGTCCTCTTGCAACAAGCTCTCCACCGACGACCTGGTCTCGACCACATCCTCGAGAACATCGACCTGAGCCTTGACCCGTCTCCCCAAATCGGTTGCAACTGTGTCCTTTGTTGCCTATCGAATCCTGTCCGACTTCTTCGCACCGACTTGTGAACGACATTCAACCGTCTTCCTACATCTACGACAATCTCCCTTTGGGCAGAGCAATTCTCCTTGAAGGACACATCGGCGATCCAATCCCAACCAAATCCACGAGTGCCTGAAGCAACATCAACAGGCTTTCACTGGATAACGGTCACCCTTGTGGAACGTCCGCATCGTTGTTGTGTGAGCAGTGAAGGCTGGAGAGTCATCCTCTTCACCCTCCTGTTCAGGAGAGCCAAAACCCACCTTCGAATGAGTGCGATTACGACCCTCCGGCTACTTCTATAATAAGTGCCGCCGATATCACGCAACTTGGTTACCCACTCAAACTCCAGGGTGCACCCAGCAATCTAGAGGTCCACTTCCTTGACGGCAGTGCTCTCCACCGTGAACGATTACTCACACCTGTCGGCTCCGGTTGTGCGTCATCTTCCTGCTGGTTGTTAGGCCTCTTGTCAACGCCCTCCGCGGCAAACACCTCCCTCTCTTCCTCCCATCGGGACGACTTTGCTACATCTTCAAGGACAATAGCATCGTCAGCCCGGTTCATCTACCTGTCCTCGACTACTCCCCCCTCGACAAACAATCGTCTCTTCTCACAAGCACGTCGCTCTTTATACGAAACCACTACACCTTTTCAAATGCACCTTTGACTATTTTTCTTTTGTTGTTTGCCTCAAAGCATCTTGTTCGGTCACCCGACTCGTTTACTACCACATCTTCATCATCGTCGTCGTTCTTCATCATACAGCCAATCTTACCTGCTATTCTTCTTTTTCCGTTTGTTTGATACTGCCGAAAATACCCAACCGATGAGTCTCTGAACGTGAACGATCCGGCGCTTGCTTGCTTTTATTTTCTCCGATACCGCCTCGCGGCCTGTACATCGCCAAACCCTCGACCTCGTTCGTACCTTCCCACGCCAAACGACATACATACTCGCCGGGGTCGTTATACCCTTCCTCGGCTCTTTCGCTCCTCACAGCACCTTCCGCCGACTACTCGACTTTGTTACGTTGTACACAACCAGCAAAAAAAGCGCTTGTTTGGAACAAGTTGGACAACATCGTCATACTTGCATCGACATAGACTGCTGGTCCTGAGGATTTGAGCGAGGACCGTCTGGGAATCGTTACACATCTGGTACCTGTTTAATCCGCAACCTACACATTTTCTAATTTTCAACACGACACCTTTTGACAACAATGGAATGCTTGCGAGACGAGTTCACTGGCGGAGCCGTTCTGGGCGGTCGTTATCAAACTGTGTCACCTCTCAACCATGGCTCCTTCGGCATGGTCTTTAAGGCTCAAGATCTCGTGACTGGGGAGTATGTCGCCATCAAGTGCTTGACCAAGAAGGCTGCCGCCGATGAGGCTGGCCTCGACTACGCCGTCGATGACAAGTCCGAGGAACTTGTGCTCCACCGTCGTCTGGGCCGTCATCCCAACATCGTCAGCTTGCTCGACTCGTTTGAGACCGACGCTCACGTGTACATTGTCCTTGAGTATTGCCACCAAGGTGATCTCTACGAGGCCATCCGCGTGGACCAGGGTCCTCTCGAGACCGAGCATGTCAGGCGGTTCATGTTGGAACTAGTCGACGCTGTTGCCTACAGTCATGCCAAGGGCATCTACCACCGGGACATCAAACCTGAGAACATCTTTCTCAGCAAGGACGGATCCATGAAGCTCGGAGACTTTGGGCTGGCCACCACTGACAAGTGGACCTACGAGACCTCTGTTGGCAGTGATCGCTACATGTCACCGGAGCAGTACGACTCAGCCGGTGCCGGGTACTCACCTGCTCAAGCTGACATCTGGGCCATTGGTATTTGCCTGCTGAACATCCTGTTCTCTCGCAACCCGTTCACCGCCCCGACTGAAGCGGATCCTCTGTTCTTGGACTTCTCTCGCGACAAGCAGTCTCTCTTCGATGTCTTTCCGTCCATGTCTCAGGACACGTACGAGGTCATCGTTGAGTGCATGAGCATGGACCCCCGGAAGAGATCGCTGGTTGGAGCTCGTAGGGCACTCAATCGCGTCGTCAGCTTCACTACTCTCGAGGAGGATGACGACGAGTTTTGCTCTGCCCAGCGGGACACCATGGTCACTGCCAACCGTGAGCCCCTCCGTACGCCTTCGATCCAGTCTCCTCAGGTGGACAGCGGCGCTTTCCCTTGGGCCAAGGCTCTGCACACTTCAAGCCTTGCACAGCCCATTCGCCAGCTCAGCGTCATCCCGGACAACGAGAGCTACACCGAAGACCTGTTCTCCAAGTCCGCAGCGACTACCGACTGGTTCTCTGCTCAGACGCCCTCTACTGCCTCTATCATGGACGCCAGCCTTCCTGCCTCCATGCAGTCCCTTCGCATCAACCGACCCAACAAGCTGAAGCCGGCTGCCGAGGTGTCGCCCATGGCTGGTTCTCTGCCTATTTCAATGTCCAGGCCGCGCAACATCCCGTCTATGGCCTCGGTCTTTGGCGGCAAGGACACAGTGTCCAAGAGCTGGAGCGATCTGTGGGAAGAGGAGGAGGAGGAGCATCAACAGCAGGAGCGGGAGCGCCAGCTCGAAGCTCTCAAGAAGATGAACTCGAGGACTTGGAGTCATGACAGCAAGGCTGACGATGACGACACCCCACGTCGGGGCCTGTCGCCCGTCGTTAGATCCTCAGCTATCAACGCTAAGCCTCAAGTTCCATCCATCGAGGATGTTATCGACATGGATGGTGATCTTCCTGACGGCTTTTTCTTTGAGGACGTCACTGCCGTGAAGCACCACGAGTTGCATCCACCTCGTCCATCACCTAGTCCACACAAGGACGTGCTCGACAAGTGGGCTAAGCTTGGTGATCGCCGCAGGGCGTTTACAGGTCATCAAGAATCGATGCCCAAGCCGAATTTTTCAATCAAGGCTGGGCGTCAAAATGATTTTTTGGGTTTTGGAGTTTTTGGTGATCATGGTCTGACGAATTTCAACAACTTCTCTCTCGCAAATCATCAGAGTCATCTGATGAACAACAATCACAAACATCAATCTCGGGACCGGGTCAAGGAGTGCCCTTGGTCGAAGAGCAAGTCGCGAGACCTGAACTGGAACTGGCGCCGGGAGAAGCGCCTAGGCGATGCCGAGTGGGTTGGTGCTAGTTGGCAGGAGGCTCATTCATAGAGCACTCACACACTGCCGCTCACCACTTGTAGTTGGTTTATCCTGTCTTTTTCTTTTTCTCATCACACCACGTTTCAAAATGTTGGAACAATGTGCCTGCGGGCCTCTTTTCAAACTCCACCACACGCCTCGTGTTTGCCTCTCTGGGAAGTTGCATTTTCTACTTCAGTTCTTGATGGAAGGATGGTTTGTTAGCTGCATCGCGAAAGGGGTTGATTGGTCCACTGCATTGGGAGTCGGGAGGTTCTACTTATTTGTTCATATTATTTTGTTGGTCTGGAAAACACAAAAACATTCAGGAAAGGCGGCGCAGCGGCAAACACGAGGTACACAAAAACACCAGGAGAACACGGAAAAGAGGTCCTGCTTGACAATCAGCGGGCACATTGTTAGGTTTTGATGAAAAGGAAGGCAACGATCTTGCCTAACTCGCTTTCTGTGTATTAGATATCTCTCCACCATCAGTCAAAATACAATACCAGAAGTTACCCACTCATAAAACTTTGTGTCATTGAAGTATGACAGACGTATGGTGATGATGCTTGATACAGTCCTGTCCCAATGAACTTCAAAGTCGAGATCGCCGTCAACTGTGATCCGTTTGCACTAATGCGCAATTGACTTTGTGTAGCACTGACGGAACGTCAAGAAGTGAAAGTATCTAATGTATGCGACTTTCTCGAGCGAAGTACTATGCGGGATGCAAGCCCGAGTTATCATGTCTTTTAGTGAAATGGATGCTATATCGCTGACACCAGGATGGTCAGACGACGACGGTACGCTCCAGCGAGATTACGTAATCATAAGGAGAATTTGTACTGTACTTCGTTGAGCCCTTCTTCTCATCAAGTCTCAAACCAGTTTGCAGTATTTTGTGAGCCCTTGATTCATCGCCTGTCATGCTATCGACTTTGTAGTCTTATTCTCACCTGCAAGATGTCCGTCACGCCATCCCATCATCTCAGTCAGGGCCCATGAGTTTGGAGTTTGCCAAGGTTGGGTCAATCGAAATATTGGACATGTCTCCTCCACAGGACGTTTCTCATAAGAGCCTCGAGAGTTTGACAGACCAACTCAGTGACTTCATTCTTTCGCCCCTGGTGCGACAGATCACAGGAGGTATCCATGTGAACGACGCACTCATTCACGATGCCTGGGGTACGCTGCCGCCAGAGTGGACGACTTATTGGGACGCACTGCCAGATCATCGTCTGGCACAGCGAGAGTTGATAGACAGCATTGCCGAAGATGCCGACCAAAAGAATGCCAACAACCCATCTACCACTGACATCAACGGGCTACCGGTCCCGCCATCCTCGCTCACTAGATGGCTGCGGATCCTAAAGTCGGTGTCGCTCCCACGGACGCGGCGCCAGGGCGAAGGCTTTCCTAGTCTCTCGCTACCAGAACAGCTCACCATGTCCATGAAGACCAAGAAGAGCAACGAAGTCTCTGTTGCCGCCGCGTATATCCACCAGGTGGCCGAAGCAAATGGCATCACCCGCATCATCGACATGGGCTCCGGACAAGGCTATCTCTCCGTCACGCTCGCGCACCTCTTTCCGTCTCTGCGCATCCTGGCCATCGATGGTAGCGCGTCACAGGTCGCGGGGTCCAAAGCGTTTGCGGCCTCCGTCGGCATCCCAGAAGGAAAAGGGGGAGGAGGAGGAGACCGGCTCACTCACCTCGTCCGCTACATCGACATCGACAACGGCTCTGCATTACAACCGCTGGCCGCGGAGATGGCCGCTTGGGCTAGCGGCGGCGGCGGCGGCGGCGGGCAGCAGAAAAAGTGCATGCTCGTGGGTTTACATGCTTGCGGGCGCTTGTCGGAGCACATGCTGAGGTATTTCGACATGTGCCCTTTTATCACCCACCTAGGTGCCGTCGGCTGTTGCTACAACCACATCATCCCGCGCTCGCGCCAGTGTCCCGATGGGTTCCCCATTAGCGAGCGGTTGCGGCGGCGCGGCGTCGCGCTCAGTGCCACGGCCCTCATGACGGGCTGTCAGGCGCCGAACAACTGGGCAAGATCGGATCTGCGCCGTCCGCAGCAGCCGCCCTCCTCCTCCACCGGCGGCGGCGGCTCGGCGTATTCGAAGAAACAGTTCTATCGGGCCGTGGTTGAGAAGCTTTTCCACGACAAGGGTATTGTGATTGGTGGTGGTGGTGGCGCGGCCGACGAAGAGGAGCGGCCAAATTGGGGCATCAGAAAGGGCGACTTGGTCAGTTTTGACAAGTTTACTCGGCGTGCAATGCATTGCCTTGATGTAAACCCAGATCGCATCTCGGCGGGAGACATTAGGGAGTATGAGGAGCGCTATCGGGAGTATGAGGGCAGGATCGCCATACTATGGACGTTGAGCGTGTTGTGCTGCAAAGCTGTGGAGAGTGTGATTGCTTTGGACCGCTACTGGTTTCTCGTGGAGAAGGGGTATGCAAAGGTGGATATTGTGCCGATTTTTGATTATGAGATCTCCCCGCGGAATTTGATGATAGTTGCGGAGAAGATATGAGTCGGTCGGTCGTCTTGTGCCACGCAAGATGTCCCCCAGGTCCGAAAGCCAATGGCATGTCCGTTGTTCTGTTCAAGACTCCCGTCGGCACGTTCACGCGCCTATTCAATAGAGAAGATCCCTCAATCTTTCTTTCCCTTTTTTCTTGCTGAAGTGTTTCCTGGCATATGCCCACAAAAGCCGGCACCTGGAATATCTGGTGACTGCTACAACATGTTGCGTACAGAGTCACCCATTCTGAGCGGGACACGATTATTTCGACGGTGATCCCTCAAGACCTCAAGTCCCTTCTCTGGCCACATTATAGCCCAAAGCACCATAAGTGAACTTCCTGAGCCGTTCGATATCTTTTCAAGGGCCGGTCTTCTAGTTTATGATGGCATAGAGGTCGCTCAGACTAGACACTTTAACGTGTCAGTTCTCACATAGTTTCGCACGTGGATATGGACGCCATATAGAATATGCGATCGAATAGAAAAGCTTCGTTGTCAAGCCTGTGACTGTTCCTAGGCCATCACCGCTGGCAAGCCCAGCTGGGATGCTTGAATGCAGTCTTCATGAGTAGGCCCACACTATGTGAGTCACCCCAGATAGTGCAAATCGAAGCCAGCTTTGACTGGCTATATATTTCTCGCTATAGTGGTGAAAGGTGGGCTCGAGACTGTGTGATCCTTCTGCCAGGAACACCGAACTAACGTTCTTTTTTTTCTTCTTGTTATCAAGACTGGGGTTAGGCTTTCGCCACTTCATGATACATACCTATAATTCGTCTTAGGTGCTGGCTAATCATTCAGGGGTGGGCCTCATGAGTATTCAGCTTCAGTGTGTGTTTGTATTAATACACTTGTTGCATTCTGGATGCTTCAGTAGTTACCACATACGCCGCAAAAAAAATGAAAGAACCCATACCGTCCTAAAATTCAAAGAACAAACCTCTGTCGGAGGGCTGAATTCATCCAAGCGATACTCCGGGGCAAGCAGCTGGCCACGTCTATTCTGTCAGGGGAGGCAGCAACCTTGGTAGATTCTAAATGTAGCACCGCTTTCGTCAAAGGGGGTCAACAATGGCTGGCTACTGGGTTCCAAAACTATAGTTCCGCCTTTCGATCGGCGGAATGAAGCCTGTGGTACTGTTATATCTCAATGCGTATTACTCCATCGAGCCGACTGACGATAACAATATGGCATTCCCTGTGGACAGTCAGATTAACGGTGGAAATATTACCGCCCGAAGATGTCCTCGATTTGGAGGAGAATTACATGGGTACAGCAAGAGTAATTTGAAACGACAATACAACTTGCTCGATGGACTTGTCCAATATCGACTTATCAATATCTAAGTTGGCATGAAACCGTATGGCTGAGTGTTGCTGTGGTACCGAGCATATGAAGATCCCTTTTACTCCCGCTGGATTCAGACACTATAGGGCAGTAACACGAAAGTAGAATAAATCTCATCGCACGCCTTTGGAATACAGCGGTGCGTGTCCTCATATGATGACTTCCTTCACTGCATTATCGGGACCCTACAAGACACCATAGTGTACATCCTGGCATTTCCCACTGTTGATCGCAGCCACATCATTCGGACACGCACTCATGGCAACGATACAATCCATCTCAGCCCTAAAGTCAATCTGGTCTCCTGCCTTACTAGTCGCGGGCTTCCACAAGATCTCCCCACTCTCGCTAAACGGAATGTTCATCCACACATTAAACGGGGCGGGGGCAAACTCAAAGCTCTCCTCTCCGATACCTTGCAGCGCTTCCTTCAGATTGTCGTTGCAGTTGCGGTGATACTCTTGCATCCCGTACTGCTTCCTGTACCGCTGCTCGTCGCACGCCGCGATCAGCGTGTCGTGATGGCCAGGGCTCGAGTCCGCTATGATCGTGAGGATGTCGGTCCGGCGGTTCGTCACGAGCGTGTCGCCGGCCGCAGGAATGATCTTGCTAAGGACTGCGCGCGTGTGCGGCATGGACATGTGCTCCGCCAGGTCGTCGGCGTTGAAAGCCCATAGGTCTACTACTTGGGTCCCATGGGTGTTGATCAGTCGTAAAGTCTGGCCCTTGCGTAGACGGCAAGCACTGCCGTGCTGGGCTGGAATTTGAACCAGTTGTGAGTTCATGGCTATTTAGTAAGTCTCATAACAGGAAGGATTGAGGAAAATACGTCGAATGAGCGAGCGTAGGTTGCCAAATGGATGATATTCAGGTAAGACAGATATCGGTTAGACAGGCAACTTATCAGCCGAAGCCAAACGAATTGTCCGAGATCGGGATTAGCAATAGTCTTACAGGTTTGTACAGAGCACGATTTGCCAATAGCAGAAACCTGTTTGTGATACTTCCTGTACGTAGCAGAGTCTGGCCATTGACCATGTGAAACATATTTACCACTTCATCGGTATTCCACCGCCAAGAGTGACTATTGTCAGTTCATACGAACCACCATCTCCCAAGACATTCTGACATTTCACTATCAGAGGTGACGACAAGCTTGCCTGTGTTCTCATATTGATACATCAAATGCATTAAGTATTATGGCGGCTACTGCATATAGGCCTATGTGCGAGTGCGCCCCCCCCCCTTTTTTTTTCCTTTTGCGGAGTACACGACAAGCCAACCATCCTTAGATAAACACACGCTTAACCTCGACAGCCTCACAAGTGGGATTGATCGGTTCGCCCTCCGTAACCCACGCCAAGACATGGTAATAGTACCCTCCATTGTACGTATAGCAAGCATACCACTGGTACAGCGGTACTGGCGTCACCGCAGTGGGCACCTCGCCCGCCGTGAAGCACGCCTCGTCGTAAATGGACGAGTAGATAAACAGCCTGTCCTCACAGTCGAACCCAACCTGGAAAGCATAACTCTCGGCGGGCTCGAACTCGGGCGCCACCACGTTGCTCGTCAGGCTGGGCGAGAACACGAGCCCCTCGGACACGTTGAAGCCGGACCCTTGGAGCAGCCAGGTCAGGATGCCCGTGTCGAACTCTTGGTCACTCGAGTCTGCCGAGGTGGTGATGTTGAGGTTGTAGGTGTTGGAGTCATCCGGGGTGCCATCTGTGCCGGCCAAGCATAATTCTTCAATGGCTGCACCTGCGTGGCAAGACGCGAGGAATTGGCCATTGATGGTAGAGTTGGCTTTGGATATGAGTTTGAGGGTGAAGGGCTCCGAGGTGTCGTACTCTTGCGCAGAGGCTAGCGAGGCCACGGCGGCGAGGAGAGTGGGGACCGTGACTTTCCACATTGTCTTTTCTTTTTTCTTTTGATAGAAGATGTGTGGTATAGCAGCGAGAAGATGCGTGAGCGGCGTGGAGTGAGGGGGGAACACTGGTGGGAAAATGGGTGGGTATGTAGTTGCTCTTATATTTGACAAGGCAGCTGCGCTGATCCGGAGCGTCAATAGGAAGTGGAGTTTGTCGATCTGATGATCCTTGGGTGAGGGATCGTCGGCCAGGAGATTGAGGCTGGGGACGCACGGGGAAATGTATACCAAGGAACCTGGAAGATCAGAGTCACGATCTTTCTGCCCTTCCTCGCTTCGTACATAGCACAACTCGCCACGTTTCTCTTGCTATTTGCTCTCGCTCAAGAACCAAGGCTGAAGCAATATAAGCATGTAACGTAGTGGGACCCATGGCTGTCAAGCGCGGGTCAATTGGTCAGGTTTCGCCGCCCTAGCTGTTCGAGCTTTGACATTTACTACATAGTATCAAAGTAGTGCTCTTCCAGCCGTTCCTTCTAGTTAGCAGTGGCTGGCTGAAGGGCGAGCGAGATATGGGCAACCAGCGGAAGGGACCAAAAAAAATCAAACAAAGGATTTGACCCACCGGCTCGGCTCAGGATGGATGGTTGCATATGCGGAGACGAGACAGCATGTTATGCCTGTCTGCCTCTACAGTATGACAATGGACAGGCGTCACAAGCATGTTCCGTATCTCGTATTCTGTCGGCCTTAGTATAGCCTAAAGATGCAATGGGAACGCTCACACGCCCATGGGCGCGACCTCTGCAACCCCTTGACTGCCAGCATACTGCCATGGGCTAGTTGGCGGGGTTTGGTGGATGTCTCCGTAGTGTGCTCTAGCTTCGACAGATGGGTGGGCCCGGAAAAGGAATGTCGAGCTGGTGACATCGCAGGAATCATACACGTCGCAATCTGGGCAAAATGTGTATATACTGTCCCTGGCATAACTAATCTCCGAATGCTTTGCGACACTACATAATGTGTGTGCCTCATTCACTGCATTTGTTGGATCCCTTGCGTTGTGCTCTGTGGGATCGTTTTCGCGTGTCTCGCACATCTTCGTCATGTGTGGTTTTAGTTCCGCGACTGAAGTCAACCCTGCGCTGTAAGCGCGTTGGCACTAATAAGCTTGGAAAGTAAGCTTGATTTAGGTGTCGTTGAATGCCGGACCTGACGTCCGTGTCTTAGATCCAGAAACGCCCATGAGCCAGGCCGTCGCAGACAGAGACAGAATTAAACATCACTGCCCGAGACAATTTCGCTGTTTAAATGGCAGTCGGATCTACCCGGAACCTCCAATAGGCCTGCCGCTACGCTGTTTTTATATGTGGACTGTCGTTATATTCATTACGATCCCATTCATGCGGTCTGCGCATGCCGTCATGTGGTCCCTCCATCATCAGATTCGTCCAATATGCATTAGAAAGTTTTCCTCCCTGACTGACACATCCAGTAGCTTGTTTAAGAAGCACTAGAGGAAGAGCAATTTAAAGTTGATTCTCTCATTCAAGCTTCACCCAGCCATGGCGTCGTCCGGTACGGCCGTTGTATCCTTTCGAGTGCCCTCGATATGTGTATCCCTGAAACGCCAGACGGGATGTCTCTCCCCCGTCACATGCAAAGGAAATTAAGAAAAGCGTTGTACAAGAAAATCCAAACGGTAATCACGTAAAATCCACCGTACCGCTCGCCGCCGGCCTCTCATTCCTCCTTTCCAATCTGCGCCGGCGCCTCCGGTCTGCAGCGGATGCTGTCGCACTGGCTGCCTCACTGGGACCAGGTACACCGGGTGTGCCAACAGGACTCAACCCGCTCCATGTCCCGTGGCTTGCTAGAGTTGAGACTGTCGCCCCGGCCCCGGGTTGCGTGCCGGATGGTCCTGGTACGGGAGGCGGCCCCGAATAGTATGCTGAGTCCTTTGGCCTCTTCCCTCCTGCAAAGGATGGTTGAGGTGGTGATAGGGGCGCGACCACACTTTCGGCTCCCTCTTCTGCTGCTCGCCGGCGGCTTGCGTCGCGACGGTATCTCGACCGGGACCCTGATCCAATTTCGCTGCCCGAGATGCTGCTAGCCGAGTCGGCACGTCGCCTCCGGTCTCGTCGAGCTGCCATAGCCTCCTCCTCGGTAAGTCGACGGAGAGTTACGTTGCGATCCTTGTCGTCATGGACCTTGACCTTGACGCTCACGGGTGGCGTTCTGCCACGGGAGGCACCCCGCTCTTCCTCTACTCTCCTCTGAGCCTCCTGCTCTGCAGCAAGCATACCAGCTGAGGAGGCAGCGGCGGCCATAGCAGCCTCCCCTGCTCTTCGACGGCTCTCAGACCTCCGCCTGTCTCCTTGCGAGACGTATGACTCGCTCTCCGATGACCTTGCCAGTATGCCTCGGGGGTCATCTGGTATCACAGGCATCGCCGCCGGTTCAATAAAACTGTGTCTCGATTGTGTCCGAGCATTGTCTGCTGGCACTGGAATACTCGGAGGGGGCGTAGGAGCCACAGCGGTGTGTGCTGTATACTGCCCTACCGGCGGAGGAACAGGGCCAGAGGGCGGTGGCTGATACTGCTGATAGTTTCTGTCGGACAAATCAGGTCGGGGCGCATCGTATCCTGATAACGGTCGTGGCTCAATAAGCGACGATTCTTCTTCCGTCATCATAGTGGCCTCTGTTCCTGCCCTAATTGGCGCCGCTGGCCGCAGTGATTGACGGCGAGAATGTCTGCGTGGAGGAGTGTTGTGTCCGTATCCATCACCAGTGTACCTGGGTTCATGGTGTCCCGCCCGTCTCTCGTCTTCCTCGATCCGCAGGCGTTCCTCCTCCTCTCTCAAGCGATCGTCTTTCTTGTTGTCCTTTCGATCCTTCATTTTCTTGGCGAACCAACCAAGCCCAAGGCCCGCCAGAAGACCTTTCTCAGCAGCGCCCTTGCTGTGGCGGGGTTCGCTATCGCGTCTCGACGGACTAACGTAGGAAGAGTAGTCCGAGTCCAAAGTGCTGTCAACTATCGAATCGCCACGGCGATGAGAACGTTGCGGAGTCATTGGTCTCGTGGGCCTCGACCCTGAGGGCCGCCTTTCGGCTGCGCTGATAGCTGCGGCCATGGCCGACGGTCCGCCTGGGCCTGGAAGAAGAGGTGATCTTCGTCCATCTCTACGATATTCTTCACTCTCATCGCTGTAGTCAGTGACGACTGTGCCACCCCGTCGTCTGCTGGACCTCGAGTGGCGTCTTCTGCTGGGGGTGTCTGTAGCGATGGCCGAGTACTCCTCATCCTCCACCCGATTTCTCCTGCCTGTCATGCGAGAAATGAGAGCACCCGCACCAAGTCCAGCACCGAGTCCAAGGAACCTATCCATAAAACCGCCGCCGCTGCCGCTGCTGCTCTGCTTCGGTTTCTCACTATAGCGGTCGGTGTGCTTCTCCTCGATGTAGCTTTGGCGTCGAGATGGAATTACCTCGGGCGCACGACTACGACTTCGAATGCGTGAGGCACGCGATCGACTGCGACTCCTTTCTCGACTGGAGGCCCTATCCTTCTTTCGTCCACGCATTAACGCCCATAGACCACCTGCGGCTGCGGCCGGACCAAGCCAACGGGATGATGCTCCGCTAGTACGCTCGGTTCGCTCAGTCTGGGTGACCTCGGATCTTCCATCGCGGTCACGGATAATGTAGTCAGGACGATCCCAGGCTCGGTAGTCGAAGAAGAAGTACATGAGCAGGAGAAAGGCCATCCAAAGTGCATAGAGAATGAAGAGATATTTCGGAGAGCCGTACAAGGCAAGCCCCATAGGCACCTGGGCGATTCCCAGCAGAGCGATGGTTCTCCCAAACCACTGGTGCAGCATGACTCGCAGTGAGCGACCTCTGATGTTCTTGATGATCCATCCGCCGAAAATCTGTATGAGTATAAGAGTGTAGATAGCCACACCGATGCCATGGTGAGGGTTGGTCAGGCTCCGTTCCGGACCAACGGCAAACCAGCCAAGTATAAAGACAGCGGTCGTCAAGAGGACGGCGAGGATCTGGAGATATGCATGAAATCGAATTGCATATCCTGGTCGTCGGGTGTAGAAGCGGGCGTAGAAGACTGCTGCGGGGATGATGAACAGGAAGACAATGGCTCCTATTATGCCGTGTGCCTTGATGAGTGAGTGGTACTGTGGGAGGGTTGAGAAGCGATTGGCCATGCCTAGGAGGTAAAGCCAGTATGTTAGCAACTGTAGGGCTAGAGGGGCAGATGCATTCTTAGGCATACCATTGTACTGCGTGGTCTCCAGGTTGAGGCCCACGAGGTTAGGCAAGAGGAAGTCGTTTTTTGAAAAGTCCCATGTGCCATCGCCGACCGTCATGGTATCAGAGTCGTAAGTCGCAGTGCCCGGGGCGGACATGTCGTCCAGCGGCGCCATGATGGCGGCTCGCCGACGGTGGCTCCCGTCTTGGGCTCAGCAATGTCGAGTGAGTCAGTGCCGACGTCAACAGGTGTGTGTGGTCGAGAGAACCGCTCAATAAGAAGGGTGTAAGTGGACGGGCGGCTGGACAGGAGATCTTTATCGTTGATAAGACTGGAATGCAATGCCGGTGGGATTAGGACCCTTTGGAAACTTTTGGAATCTCTGGAATCTTAGGAAGGCAGATCAAGTTTGCCAGCGTAGAGAACAAAAAAGAGGATCTCAGTGGCAGGAAAGTCTAGGTTCCTATGGCAACTCAGGTTGCAGTCTTAGGTGCCACGAGTATGTCGGCGCTAAGGTTTTAATCAGTTGCAGTGCAGATTAGAGCCTGTGGTTGTGTGCTTGAGGCGGGGTAGCTCCGTTTGCGTGGACCTTCAGTCAGAACACCGAGAACAATGTTTAGTCGCAGAAGTTGGATGGAGATTTTGTCAACAACGACCGAGAAAAAAGTGAAGAAATAAAGTTGGCACGCAGGATATGCTGCAGGTCCCTTCGCTCCAGTGAGCTCAACTTCTGGAAGGAGGTGGTCGGTGGCTGGTAATTATGGATCCCTGTTGTTGACGTCTGGATTTGGCAGGGGCGGACGTGCATCGTCCCGTCCTACCCCAGTAGGTACTATGGTACCCAGCAACCATAATCCACACTAAGTGGTCGTGCCCCTGATGCCTGCCGGTCTCTGCCCCGCGAGACAGGGATAGACTGCTGACAAGCGAGCGTGGCGGATTGGCTGCCCTGCGCCTTGTTTGAGTCTGGATTGTCTCCGTCATTGGAATTTATTTCTCCATGAGCCTCATTGAAGACATCCCGCCCGTGTCTCTTTGCTCGCCGGCGCCGAGCACTTTCTTTTTGACGCCGCGAGTGCATCTCCTCGATAATGGGTCATTCGTTCTCAGCCATGCAACCAGGTTGTTTGTGAGGGAGCCGCGGCGCAAGAAAAGAAGAAAGACAGAATTTTGCATAGCGCAACACTGACACATACAAACACACACACGCCGCCATGACCGTGATTGCACATGGCCAGTATCCGCAACGCCGGCCCAACGGCCTGTGGCGCGGTTCCTCAGCCATGACTCTAGGACTCACGACGACCGCCTCAAAGGTCTTTTTGAACGCCTTCAATAGTCTCGAGACAATCGGGTTGGACAACTTTCTCAAACTCGTTGAAGAGCGCAACGATCCTTTTGAGAGGCAGAGAGGCCTCATCACAGGTTCGGAAAACCCCGCCAGCTCTCGTCCGAATCTTGTCTCCTCTCATTCTAACTCACTCCATTCACAGTTAGTAATCATATTTCAGTGTAAGAATGCAAGCACTCCAGCAGACCAACCTCCAAAACTCACGCATGCCCTTTCTAGAGTGGACGATCCCCTCATCTGGGGCGTCCTTCCACTTGGCCTCGCCTTTCAGCCATGGAACTTACGCTGGAGCCTTGGTGCTCACGATATTTGCTTCAAGAACAAGCTTCTATCCACCTACTTCACCCTCGGCCAGGTTCTCCCCGCCCACCGCAAAATGCACTCGCCCCACGCAGGCCCCTTTCAGCCTGTCATGACCCAAGCAATCCGATTACTTTCCGCCTATCCCTTTAAGACCCTTCCGGACCACGTCAACGTTGCGCCCACACCAAAGACGGTCACCGTGCAGTCACTTATCGAAAACCTGCGCGACCCTTTCACAGACGGCGGCCTGACATATTCCACTACGGGTAAGGATGTGCACACCGCGCCTTCGGCGTACCTCTCAAATCGCCACGCTTGGGTACATGTTTTCCCCGAAGGATTGGTGCACCAGCACCCGCAGAGACAGATGCGCTATTTCAAATGGGGGGTCGCACGCATGATCTTGGAAGCGGAGCCCATGCCTGACTTAGTGCCCATGTTCATTGATGGCACAATCGACGTCATGAATGAAAACCGAGGATGGCCGAGAGCTATGCCACGGGCGGGCAACAACGTGCGAGTAGCGTTCGGGGATAAGGTGGATATGGAGAGCACCTTTGGGGATTTGCGACGGCGATGGAAGCGGCTGGTGCGCAAGGCTGTGGAGGAACGGGAAGCCGAGATTGCGGTTGTCGAACGGCAGATCGCAGAAGCCACGGCGGTGAGTGAAAAAACAGCTGCATCGGACAGGCAGGCCGGGCGGCACGGAATCGTCTCCACAAAACAAGCACTGCCCGCAGGGCTGAAAAAGCCCGACGTGCTCCGGATCGGCGAGCTACCAGAAGAACTCAAGCACAATAAGGAGGCTGTGGAGATACGAATCGAGGTCACGCGGCGGGTAAGGGATGAGGTCTTGAAGTTGAGAAAGAGTCTGGGATATCCGGATGAGGATCCTGCTTGGAAATTCGGGCTGGCCGAGACGTGGGCCAGAGATCCGAAAGAGACGAAAAAGAGCCCTGTGGACGGAAGCATGGAGAAGCCCAGCACATAGATCGCGTTGTATTATGTATATAAAGCTTGTATTCTGTGGTACAAAGAATAGATGTAGCAATCACTAGATCCGGCGGCCCTCGTCGCCGCCATATGTCTTTCCGATGTTACCGCGCGACCACGGCCATGCGGGCTGTGACTCGTTTACCATCACCACCCACCAAAACCCAACCCCAGCTGGACGCCAACAACCACAAGGCCAGTAAGAGCCAGTGTGCGCACAAAGCAGACAAGATTCTTGTTGTTGGTCAGCTGCTGCCCCGAAAACCTGGGAATCAACAAACGTGGCGCCGCCATCGTCGCGCCCGCGCCCGCAGAGCTCGTGGTGAATACCGTGGTACTGCCCACCGTCGTCTGGCGCGTCGTCGAGGCCTCGGTGACAGTGCTCACCACGGGTCTCGTGGTGATGGGGACGGTCTGATTGGCACCACTGCTCGTCTCGTTGGCGCCGCGGGTAGAAGAAATTGTTTGGCCTGAGTAGACTTTGGGGGAAAATATCTTGTTAGAGAAAGGGAGGGCTATGCTGCCGTTTTTTGGCAACTTGGAGAAAGTTGATGGGACGAAGTCAAAGGTTGGGAGACCAAGATACGGATATTATTTCTTTCTATTTTTGCCGGGGGGGGGGCGACTTACTGGTGGACGATCCGAGAGTAGTCTCTATAGTGCTACCGTTCGAGGTGACCGTGGAGATCACGGGAATGGTCGTCGTTGGCTCCGCCGACGAGGTAGAAGAACTCATCGAGGTGGTTCCAGACGAGGGGCTTGTGGTTGTTGTACCTGCGGCGGCAGAGGAGAAGAGCGCAATGGCAGCGAGAGCGGTGCCCGACGCGGAGGCCTGCGCCGACTGGCAATATTGCAGGCCGTACTGGTAGACTTGGTCGATGTCTGTCCCCGACGGACAAGACTCCATGGAGCAGTCAGTGACGCCGTAGGCGAACTCGGGCTTGGAACAGAGGCAGTCCGGGGCGGGACTGCCGTTGTTGATGTTGGGACAGCCGTAGGCGGGGCCTTCGGTGAGCATGTTCTGGAGGCATGTTCGCTTTTGTGGGGGAAAGAGATAAGTCAGCTCAAGGGCACAAAATAATATGTGGTAGCCAGGAGAATTGTTTCGGGGCCAACCACTCGTGAAAGTGATGGACACGGTATCATGCTTGGCGTCCTTCTTCTGGTACTCCGCCTCGTCTTCAAGATGCGGACTTTGTGAGCCGGGCTGACGAGCCCCAGGATGATGTGGGAATTTATATAACTTACCTCACACGCTGGTAGGCTGTTGATATCCTGGGCAAAGATGCTCGTAAAGAAAGCGGCGAGAGGATACAGGAAAGCCTTCATTTTGACGATGAGGTTGTGATGATATTACGATTATTAGATCTGTAACAATGATACTGAGTTCAAGCCTTGCTATCTTGTTTGGAATACCCAAGATGGACAGGAAGCAGATAAACAGGAACATCCAGGGACCCCGATTTTTTCTCTGCCTTCGTCGTGATCACCTGAATATCTAAAAAGAGTGACGTGAACGACCTAGAGCTGAACAGTAGCCCACAACTTGTACAAATTATTATTGGGCTTTGTGAAATGTCACTGCGGACGGTCGCGCGGTCGTCTAAATAGCGCCGTACTAAACCTATAGACAGCGGGGAGCTTTGACATCACGATATCTATACCTATTGTAGTATGATTGTATGTCACTGATCTCAAAGGCGACGTAAGACACGGATTGTGGGTCATCTACGTCGATTTTCTAGATCCCAGAAAGGTAGACCGTTTTGTCAGGTAGGCCAGTGCCACCAAGAAGTCATTCTGAGACAATCGATATAGTCCAAGACACGAAAGTCGACCGCGACTGTTTTTCCCTCTCTTCGAAACCAACATGGCAGTGTGGTTTGCAAAGGGAAAAAAGACAATTCCCCTTATACAATTACAAGTACTAAGACAAAACGCGCGGAGCCAACCGACCTTTTCAGCATTGATGCTCCCAGCGCACCGTACACCCGACGCTCCTGTTGTCAAAATCCCCCAACCGAAAACTCCTCGCAAATAACAGCCCATGATAATACACACCATTCGGTCTCTGTTTTTCCAAAGAGGATATAGTATAATTTTTCCACTCCAATCCACCATCGCAGTCTGGCTACACATCAGGCTCCATCTTCAATAATGTGCGCTCCGGCACAAAGTCGTTCGACCTGGCCCGGTGATGTTTGACCAGCTCGGCCAACGACTTTGCATGCAGCATTCCCAAGTCCCCCCATGTCGTGTCCATCAGGTCGACCGCCCACGTCCACATGTCCAGCGGCACACCCGGCGCACACGCCGCCACGTGCAAGTGGAACATGAGATGAGGGATGCCCACAGCGCCCGCGCCAGCACCCCCGTGGGTCTGGATGGCATCGAGTTGGCGGTATGTGAGGCGAGGGTGCTTGTAGTGCGTCGGTACGCTCGTCAACACGTCGACGGCCATCCGGCGGATCGTCTCGTAGCAGCGGTCCTGCTGCGCGAGGGACAGCACACCCGCTGCGGACACGGGGTACCGCTCCACGAACTCGAGCAGCATTTGGTTGGTCAACAGGCGCGCCCAGCGCAAGTGGTTCCAGATGCGGCTGGTCCAGACGTCCGAGTAGCGGTGATATGTCTGCTGGAAAACGGCCTCGGGCGGAAGGGTCGGGTCCGTGTGGGTCTCGTATAGCCATTTGCCTTGCTGCGAGGTCTCCCATGCCTCCAGGTCGTTGTCGATGGCGAGGATCTGCCGCATCACGTCGGCCGTGGCTTCGTGTCTGTCAATGTAGGCAGTAGAACGGACGGCGGCGTTTATGCTAGCGAAGCGGGCGCATATGTGGATAAGCGCGACGGCAGGACGTTCATCTTCGGGGAGGAAGCCTGAGTCGATGCCGTGGCGAATGGGTTCGAAGAAATTGGAGGGCATGCCAACGCCACTTCTCACGCAGGGGATGAGCTTTGGGCAATGTCAGTTAGGCCTCCATTCAGGAATGGAAACTAGAGCTTAGGATCATTTTTCCTCACCAGTGAGAAGCAAAGCTGTAGAACGCCCCTGACGCCCATTGCCGGAGCCGTGCGGATGGGTAAAGAGGCCTTGATCACGGCCATGCAGCCCATGATATGCACGCGCGCATTCTCGTGGCCTTCATGTGTCGTGTGAACACACTAATGGGGGAGGATTCCCAAACGTCAGCCCACATTATTCTATCATCGCAAACTGGGAGTGCGGGACGAATAAGTAAATATGCTAATTACCTGGAACAGCGCCAGCATCACTGTCGTTCTGATAGCTGTCTCCAGGTTCTTCACCGGATCTTTTAATGCCTCGTTTGTCTGGACTAAAGCTTGGCCATACTGTGTTTTGGATAGATGCTGCAGTTGTTTGTCGTCGTGCAGGTTGCCCAGAGCGGCCAGACCCAAAGCCGCCATGGTCGACTGAGCCGCAGAATGCTCGAACCATTGTACACCTTTGAGGTCTGAAGAATTCCTGACTTCGTCTGGGTATCCGAGTAGGTAGTGCTGGACGTAAAAGTTTATTCCCATCTGCGAAGATGATGGACCCAAGGCCTGGTAGGGGCTCACAGGCGCGACCTCGAACTTATTGAACTGCTGGTATGGCGTTTTCTGAACGATGCCATCATCCAAAGACAAGGGACTCTCGCTTCTAGTACGTAGTGCTTGCATTGACATTGGTGATGTGGGTTCGATGGAGGCTGGAGGCGTCGGTATCGATGATGTTTCTGACCATTTGCTCGACGTACTTGGTGTTGGTGATTTTGAAGGTTTTGATGTAGTTCTTGAGGACCCTGGCGTCGACGCAGACGACGACTCGTTCTGGCCCCATGAGGCCCGCACTCGCTTCTCAACCTTGACCGTTTCGTCTCGAAACATCAAAGAAAGCTGGTCCCTATAGCCGGGACAAGCCTTGGACAAGCGCACACATTGTGTACACTCTGGTTGTCTTCTATCGCACTACAAGCCTTGCGGTTAGCTACTGTTCGGCCGATGTATTTCCAAACACCCTGACAGAAATTATGACATTGTTCTTTTGGACAAAGACAAGCTAACCCCCTGGATCATCTCAGATACAAAACACTCAGGCATTACCAGTGGATCGCGGGTCCTGATTAACGCGGGATGCAACTTTGGCTTGGCGCTGGTACCAATCAAAGAGGATACAGATAGAAGGTTGTGACGCCAGAGTCGATCTCTTCCAGAGAGATAGTAGTGAAAATCTTGATAATGAAGTCCAGTCCAGACGTTGAGATGTCCCACATTGTTTTAAGGAAACTTCCATCAGGGACGCTCAGGCATAGGACACGGAACATACCTTAATACGCCGCTTACGACATCCAGAGCATCCTAATGAGGCTTTACCGCAATAGACCATGGTCGAAAGGCCTTGAGTAGATCCTTTGGTTGATACGATGGAATGGTACTCGTGCCAAGCTGTTGGACAACGGTTGGTGGCAGGACGACGAACTGATCCCCCCCAAAAGGCAATTTTTGCTGAGGGTGCTATACAAATTCTTGGGCGAGTCAAGGGCACATCTGGCTTGTCCAGTTGATACCGAGGCCCCTCTTTTCGTCTTGCTAACCGCTGTCAGATTTGAGCGAACGCACACAATCAGAGCTTCGGGAAGAGGCGTCAACGGGTAGGAGCGAGTCCGATCGGGGAGGATAAAATAGGAAAGTGGCTCGTAGGAGAAAGGGAAGCAGAGACAGGTGCAATATGCAGGTATCAGAGCTAGCAGTGCTTGTGATGGCGGAGGGGGGGAGGGGACCTTTCAGAAGGGATCATACATGTATCACGCACCAGGCCTGCAGGAGGGCCTCCTTTGTTGCGCAGATCACGGTGTCTTCGTGGACCTAGCAGGAGATACGGATGGAAGATGCCGTAGTACCTAGCGAGTATGTACGCTTGCGGAGAGTGAGGACTACTGGCAGCAGGGCATTTGTACGAGAGGCGCGAGATCAGGAGACAGACGTTGGTCGTCCGGGTGGGTAGCGGATGTGAAGACAGCGTCGAAGCCTGAAGCCAGCAGAACAGAAGCAAGCAGCTGCTGCTTATAGGCGATATATTTAAAAAGGATTCGATGGTGGCCGTTGTGAGTTTCTATCGCCGATGGAGACGGCCTTTGGGGGGAAGATCTGAAGTGCTGGACTGGGTAATTCGCAAGGGGACGATGATACGTTGAGAATACCTTTGCACAGTAAGGTACTGACTGTACCTTGGACATTGCATTCTCCACCATTTCTGGACAGCCAAGTTCCGAGGCCCCAGACACCCGCTCCATCAGCGCTGTCTGTGCGTTGAGAAACATGGGCCAGGGGCCGGGGTGGCCTGGAACTTTATGGCTGCCACAGGGCAAGTTGAGACGGCAAGATCCGTGTTCGGCGAATGACGCTGGAGGCCTGGGTGTGCTGGGCCTGTCTGGACACTGGGGCTGCCAAGGGTGAAGAAAAGGAAACAAGGTTGGTGAGACTAGTCCGGGGATTTGGCTGCAGTAGCGCTAGGATCGGTGCCCCTTTTTTAATTCTTTGTTTGTTCAGGGCCAGGCTGAGACTAAGAATGCCTACCCAGATACTGCCTATATCCAAAATGTAACCTACTGATCAAATTCGTTCCAGCAAAAATTCAAAGCTACTGTACGGCATACATTCGACAGCTGTCACCTCTAGCATTGAATTTTTTTTGATTTCATTTTCTTTTTGATATCGCCCTCCGCATTTCATATGATTCAAACAAGATTGTTTCTGCAGCATCTCATCTGCCCTTCACTTATCCTAGGCCCGTATTTGCTCATCTTATACAGCCTCACTCCATCATCTCAATCTCAAGCCCCTGGCAGCGAAGACCACAGAGCCGGGAGCCCTACAGCTGGCGCCCCGGTCAGCCTGCCAGTGCGCGCGCATGTTGGAGATGACGAACCACCTCAGTATCCCCCTTCCGCACTCCACTAACAGCATTGGCCCATGTCGGTTTTGTTGGTTCCGATCCGCGACGCTGACGAGATCCCTTCTCCGCAAAAACAAGGGCCTCGGGCCAGCGCGCCCGAGAACGTAGACACGAGGGACTGGGGTTGTTGATGAAATGGCAAAAGCCTTGTCAGCCATGTGTCTTTTTGTGCCAGGGTTTTGGATCCACGATACCGTGCTTACCGGTCTCCAGCTCCTCGGACTCGGTTCCAGCATTCCTTCCTACGCAGGAGACACCTACCTGCCCGTGCCATCGATACACTGCTGGATCTACATAATTTGTGCACAATTTTAGACGGAAAACCCGGTGCATATGTCAAGTGCCAGGTGTCAAGTGTCAGGTGTCAAGTGTCAGCGGTGCATGCGAACGGTTTTCCAGTCCACATCTAGGTTTGTTCACCTTCAGATATATGGACGTGCTAGTATATCCGCGTTAGCACACAGTTGCAACTTAAACAGATTAAACGCATTTAGTAAGGCATTCCGGGGCTAGTGCACGCCATCTGTTTGATAAACAGATTAATGCCAAAACGAACCTGCGAAGCGTTGAATCCGGAGTGCAGCCGGGCCACCGGGTGGGTCCAATTTCGTCAACGAGTCCATCGAAGACACTTGCCGTTGAGAAGTGGATTTGGCAAGCCTCATATCGTCAAGGCTACCTATCCACCAGAGAGGTCCTCGACACAGTCATTATCTACCTACTTGACCTTGACAGTGGGCCTCGCAAGCCGTTCCCAAAAGAGGCCAAGATCGTTGGTCGATTCTGACAAAACCTTTCATGAGGATGTTGCTACTCTGCATTGTGCGCGACCCCGAGCACTTGCAATAGTTGAAAGCCAATGCAAATTCATCTCACGGCGTCCTGACAGTTGGGAGCCTGTTTGTTCCGCTACAGGAGAGCAGCATCCTGCATTTCGGCAAGTGGGTTCTCCGTCGAGGAATTGGGAGCTGAGTGATTGGGATGTTGTGTGACCCAACCTTACGTAGGGATGGACGACTTACAGAGGGACGACAGATCTGTGACAAGTCAGTGTGCAACGCAAAATCGCCGAAGGTTACCCCACATTTCGCCACGCGTTTTGCGAGATCCGGCCCATCTTTCCTTAGTGCTCCAGCTCAACCTCTTCAATATCCAATCTATATTTCCAGTCTCGCTGGATCTGCAGAAACGATCCTTTCTCCCACACGAATCATCATATGTTGGAAGATCTGGATATACCAACTGACTCAAAGCTCTCAGGCGAGACCGAAGCAATCCAGGGACTGATCCGCTGTAGTATTATCCAAAGTGTGATGAGCCTCCTTTGCGGATGCTGAGTGTGTTCCAGAGCGGACTGAGTGCCATATTTGTGAGCCTTGAAACTAGTATCCCTATACGTAGGGCGGTATCGTGGATCCTTCGTATATCGTAGGATCATTATACACATTAGTCAACCCATGGCTCTAGGGCCATAGTAGAATCAAACAAATCGTGAGCTACATATATTGGCGATCCGTCATAATTCTGCGGCTTCCATCATCGACTGGGAAGATGAAATAGGGCGAGGACGATCGATCGACGGATCTTGCTTTGCTTTCGGAAAATTGAAATTTCTCAGGCACGCGTGGCTTCCCGGGAACAAAAATGACGAGACATGTGCCGGCCAGCATCTTGCGCACGAGAGGGGAGTCCATAAGATGATTCAGACACAGATTCACTAGTAATGAAGGGCGGGCCTCGACTCAGAGACGTGTGCTGTGCATACATTTTTTGCATTAAGTTGTGTCAATTCATTGCAAGAATCGATCAATCTTGGAGGCTGTAACGCAATCCGGGTCCCTCGGGGGGGGGGGGAAGGTACCGTTGGGTCGGTACTGTTAGTCCCTGCGAGGCGGCACGAGGCGAGTATGACGAGCCTAGTTCATATTCGACCCACTCAGCCAGCCACTGTTGCTGGGGCCCCCAACGGAAGTGCAACGATCTCGCCCTCGCCTTTGCAAACTTGATGGAGATTCAGATGGGGCTCGGACAGTATCCTAAATTGTTTTGGTCTAAAGCTCGCATGCCATCTCCAGAAGCGGCAAGCCATCCCGCGTTGTTCACAGTTGATGAGACTTGCACGTTTCAATACTCTCATGTTCCCCGGGCCCGGTTCGGTTTTCTCCGTCCCGTGCTTTGCACTAGTTTTGATTCGTACTTTTTCCAAACAGTTCGATAACGACTGCTTAGGTACTTATTATTAATCAACACATCAAAGATATATCCAGTCTAGTATGTGAGGAGTCCTATCACCTAAGTAGTAGCCTGGAGGCGTCATAAACCCTTCCACAATTTCGGGCTTAAACCGTGAGGACCACCCTGTACATCTAGCAATGTCAGAAAGAGTGGTGGGCTTAGGTACAGGCCTGAGGTGGTGTTCTGCCCATGTAATAGCAAGATACCCGTGAAAATCTGCTACGGACCTCACTTCATAAATACATAGCACGTCCGTACTCAACAAACTCGCAGCCTCTGTCGGCGATACGCAAAACACCGTGCCACAGAGAAGACAAAGCTTGCATAGCCGGAACATCCGGTCCAATGGTCAAAAGCAGATACCCACTTACCGAGGTGTCTGTATGTATTGTACTTTATAAGTCTCGGAGCCTCGTCCCCAGGCCAAATGTCCAGCGGAGTTTGCCATTGCTGAATAAGGTACTTTGATTTACCGGGTTGGACTGTAAGGTACCTAGGTCCTGTTATGTGCTTTACATATGGTAGTATGGTTTTTCCCTTTCCGCCCTAGGATGTGTCCCAGGGGACACCGCATGACGAATTTCGTGAAGCCCTGATCATTGGCAATAAGAATCATGGTTATCTGATATTGCCTTGAGATCTCGGATACCTCATCGTATCTCATCGACTCGCATGCATACCCAGGTACGTGAGCCAACGAGTCGGAAGTACTGCAGCCGGTGGACGGGCAATATAGCCCAGTGCCTCCACTTACCTACCTACCCACATACTATTGTAATATGTTTGGCCGTATGTCCTGGCGCGCGAATTTGTACATACCCAAAGCAGACAAGCCATCTTCCCTCTCCTGTGATCAAGCTAGAACAACATGTCATCCGCAAACTCATTGGATGATGAAGGCTGATCGCATGATGATTCACATCAGCGTCACGTACGGTGACCGAGTGCAGATGAGATGCATCACGTATGGGTGGGGCCAGACGGAACTTGCCGAATATCACTGCAGAATATCATGGCACCTATATGTATTTGCCTGTATTACAAGGATGTTGCTCCTCTTGATTCATAGGTTCACGACGACGGCCGAATACCGAGTACTGTAGTGTGCCTCTCCTTCAGGATGGGAGCCTGCTCCACTATTGTACCTGGGTAGACTCCAGCAGGCTTCGGGATCTGTATGTTTGAAGAGTCAGTGGAACGCATCGCGAAACGCATCAGGTCCTCCCGAGTGACATGGCCCGACGCGCAAGAATGCATGCATCTATCTGTAAGGCCTCTCTCTACTCTTAGCGAGTGCGATGCTCTACTGTATGTCCCTGAGTTAGCCTTGGCTAATCATGTACCTTGTCCTGCTGCCCCCGGTGGGTTGTGGGGATTGCGAAGTTGGATGCAGCGGATCGTTGGGTTGAATCGGTCATGGGGATCAGCAAGGACTCATGAATGCTTTTGGTATTTTCCGCGTATGTGGCGTTTCTTGCTATAGTCTTTTGTGGACTTGAGCTGAGCGGCAACCACGCAATACTATGCAGTCTACTACGGAGGACGCAGGAGGCTACTGGGAACTCCTGCAGACGTCTGGGGTAAACACGAGAACAAATTATCTTCGTCAAGGAGATTATTTGTTTCTCCACTTTTCAAATGCCCCCTTGTTCAAAGAGGTACCGGCAGAGCGACTATTTATGAGTGATCACTAATACGGCTCTCGCCGCTTCACTTAGTACCAGCACACCCTTACGTCCTATAAGGCAGAAGCAATATCTGACAGCTGTCATGACTGCGTGTGACAGCTCCTCGACACCTCGCATTCATTTACAACAACGATCTAGACTGATGGCGGATGGTCTTCCCTAGAGCTTGGGTCGATGAATTGTGTAAGTCCCAAGGCTGTTGAGTGCGCATATCAAGAGCTCGATTCAGTAGCATTAACACAACAGCATACCATCACCGAAAGAAGATGGGATTGGACAATGTTCGACCTGACTTGGCTCCTCTATTTACACAGAAGACCGCTTTTTCTTTGTGCTGTGGAGATCAGCCCTTCAGTGCCCTGATATTAGTGCGCCGGGAATCTTGGGAAGATCGTCATGGCCAATGGAAAGTCTAGTATTGAGTAACTCCGGAGGTCCCTATTCCACGACCGACGTGATGCGTTGGCTGAAAAGGAAGGACACAAATTGGCACCGCAAAAGGCAGGTTTCAAGAACGATGACCATGCGATACCTACTCCCGCCTATGCCATGACGGCATATGTCGCCATCAGTCGTTCCAGATAAACGTAATTAGTAGGAGTGTATTGAATTGCGTGATAGGGTATCAAAAGGAACAGCCACTTTCTATCTCGTCTTGACTCTTGTAGAAGCTTGTTCGGTGGGAAGGCCCCCTCCTCCTCAGACAGCCTCGGCTGTTCGCAAAGTTCCATCGCGAGCAAAAATCCATGTTAGCCATATCCACTTCTGACGGCAACCTTCCCAACGAAAACAAGAGACGATATACCAAGATCAGGTCACTTCATCTCTTGCGCAAGCAATGGACCAAGTTTTGAACTCCATTCGAGGCATTCTCGAGAGCAAGCCCAGGAGGACCGTCACGTCGAGAGAGGGTCCCCACGCAGATCATGAGCGCTAGTCCCCACCGACCGGGCGATCCTCACCGTGCGCCATTCCCACAACTGTTGCCGAGACGGCCGGACGAGGTACATAGATTGAAACTGACCACCGGACTGCAGGAGTCCTCCGACGCGCCTTTCCATCTACCCGGAAGCACGCTCTTGCAGGGCGTGGGCTTCGACTTCGGAATCGTTCGACACGGGAACGGCATTCTGCCCTTTGGTCTGCTTGAAACTCATCTGCACATAGCGTCCTGGAGGGATGAAGCAGTATATGACCGTCAGGACGAACATTGGAATGGTGTCGAAGACGTATTGTCTGTGTACCAGGGTGAAAGTCAGCTGTTCATTCTCCTCTCGTCTGCTAATTCCTCGTGTGGTCTTTCGCGTGTCTACTTACACCCACTCATGCGTGTTGGTATAACCGGATCTGCCCTCAGCGAATGCAATCTCACGGTAAATGGTTCGGACCTAAGTCACAACACAATCAGCATAATTTTCTGAATGTCCTTCGCAACTTCCTATAACCTGCTTACCATGATGAGAGCGCACGAGATGTTGATGGCGTAAAGTAACAGCTCCCAATTAGGTCTCAACTTTCGGCCCTCGATTCCCTCCACTGTCACATATTTCTCGTCGCCGGGGATTCGCGTCAGTCTCTTCTGCACAGACTCCTTGAAACGCTTCGCGATGATGTGAAAGCGCACTGCGATGACAGAGAACAGGCCAAAGGCCAAGAGCTGCACCGAAACACCGGACAGGGCAATGTATTTACCCCGGTGAACCTTCTCCAAATAATTCGAATCGGTAATGGACGTGCCGGCGATCATGACGGCGCCGACCAGCTGGAGCATCAGTGCGGCGATGTCAAAGCCTACAAAGATGGGTGTAACCCAGCGGGCTTACAGGCTGTCAGTGATCAAAAACTCACACATCTCGTCGACGGTCGCGGGAAGAGACCTAGGATACTTACGAGATACCCAAAGCAGCTTCGTTGACCTATGCGCAGCCGGGATAACGTGGAAGACTATGCGCCCGAAGGCGACATAGATAATACCTGTCATCAAAACTGGCGACAACACGATCAGGACGTACTGAGCAACGAACGGCGGTTTTTTACTCGTGTCATTTGTTGAAGCGATCCGGATACCATAACCAAAGACCTCCACTGCGCATATGTCAGTGCCAGGAGTCGATGAAGATGCAAGATCAGTACAGAAGCCGCGAACGTACTAGCTACAGCAACGACCATAACGAACCAGATCCATGCTTTATGTCGAATCATTTGCCATGTGTGCGCAATGCAAGTCAATGCGAACAGGGCAGTCGCCGCAACTGCTGGTGCCTTCAATGGCTCGTAGGCATACCAATTCACCACATAGCCTGAGGCGTCCATATTCGCGCTTGATCTGGGCTCTCGGTACGTGACCTTGCTGCACTTTGATGGATGGCCCTTCCCAGAGTCGGACGTCGAACAACAAGGTATGTCTTGCCGTCTTGTGTATAAAAGTGCTGACGAGAATGGGATCCGAATGCTCTGTCGACAACCGGATCGAGATTGGACAATGGGCAGTCAGAGAAAGAACAAATGAGCCGCGAGTCTATAAAGTCGGTGTTGAGGCGAAGAAAGGTAAGAGAAGTTCAGACGTCACAGTGGTCTCTCGAAGACAAAAAAAGATTAGGGGTTTAAGAGGCGTGGTAACAGAAAAAGGCAGGTCGCATCAGGACAGGCAGTCGGGATGAGCTTTATCTTGTCCACCATTGACCAGGGCAGCGTATAGCAGAACGGCATTGGAAAGCCCGGTGTGCGGCATGTGCATTGATAAAGCATCGAGGGCCCCCGGGCAAGATGATCAAGTTGTGCCAGCCAAGCTTAGTCTCGATTCGATGGCTCACACTTACATGGCCAAGCCCGAGACATGGCATCACCTCGGGCACTGAGAACAGACAATCTTCCCATTCTGTCCTGCAGTCCGCGGGCGCAACGGAATGTGGTGTCATGGCAGTTCCGTTGAAGGTTGCGGATGAACTCCTACGTCTTTGAGAATGCTCTGTCGCCTTGAAGGCTTGACGAACATGGTAGAGTTCTTCTCTTTCTCGAAAAGATTCTCTTGTGTCAAGAGGTACTTGCCACGTGGGTACGGTGAGGCTGCGCTGCGCTGGACCCCAGAAGTTGTCCTTGGTGATTGCGCATGTTCACCTTAATTGTCCTCCGTGTCGTCGGGAGTCGGCCATCTTGACCTCCGTGTGACAGCAGGCACTATACCCAAACAGGTCAGGCCTGGCTCTGAGAACGGGAAGGAGCTCAGAATCCATGCCGCCAAGAAGTGATATGATTGGTTGGAGAGCGAATCCCTGTAAGAGACGGTATCTTTGCAGGTCTATCCACCGGCGGGCATGATGAGCGTATGCATAGAAGATCGAATCCTCCAAGGCGATGAATCATTCTCGCGCCCTCAGAAATCAGGGCGACTCTCTGAGTGTACAGAACGCTTGCAGCGACTCTTGAGAGTGTCCGAAAAGCCTAGGCAGAGGTGTCGTAGAGACAAACTACAAAGAGACATTGATGCGGCGTCGTGTCCTCGTGGGTGAGAAATGATACGCAACGCAGTGAGTACTAGGCCCGGCTATAGCAGATATGCAGCCAGCGCCTAGGCACCCTAGGGAATCTGACTGAGCGAGGACCAAGTATAGCAGCTGACCGACTTCCGTGTGTCCGATCTTAGGTTGTCGCTGTTGGTGGTGTGGAGGTCTGACCAGCCAAAAGTTAATAAAGAGAGCCAGCCGCTTCCAGACGCCTCCACGAAAGTCAGAGTACGTCATTAACGCAGACTGGAGATAAATCATGTGCTGCAGGCTTCGCCAAATCCGATGCTAAGCAGAAGAATCCCGCGCTCAACTCGGCCGGTTGCTCGCGCCAGGCCGGGCCGGTGGTGATGGTTACGGTCCCCGAAACTTGGTAGTTCAGGCCCCTGACCAATATCGGGAATGATATCGAGCGGCTCCATTCCGCAGCAATTGGCCAATCCCGATAGCGAATCGACTGGTTCTCGAAAGACACACATTTAGTCAGAATCAGCACTTCCAGCCTCGACGCAACAGGCATCTTCTGCCCACGCGTCGCCATAATGGCCGCTCATCGCCATAACGACCCTTTCTTTCTCACCATCAGAAACACCACACATCACATATCACCCATTATATGATACCATCAGCCTTTCGCTCCCACTACCGCTAGGGATACACTTGTACCAACTCCAGGCCTCATCCGCGCGAGCTTAACGACACACAAGGCCCACGTCACGTTTTGCTTGGGACTCTCAGCGACTGATATGTGGGCACTGTAAGAAGAACAGAGAAGCATGAGGGTAAGTGCTAGGGCGTCCAGTGCTAGCCAGAGGGAAGACGACCGAGAAAGCAGACTGTAGGATGCAGTAATCGATGAGCAGTGCCAGAACGTTGAGAAGTACATTCCATATACAGCGTCAAAGCCCAGGATCACATCAAATCATACTCAGTGGAAGCTTGGGATAATGAAAACGGACCAGATGCGATCCAGTCCGTCCGGTACAATCCTAGGTCGCCGGAAACTTGTCCTTCCAGGAACAACCCTATGAGTTGTTCGCTCCACGGAGACAGTCGACCAATTAACAGTACACCTTTGTATTGTGACTCTGGTAGGACTGCAAGACCTGGGCTATTGCTCCTTCCACGGCCATGAACGTTCTCACACGTCCTCTCGGTCCATTCGTGGAGACTAAAGACAAGCACCACGGACAGTCTGTACAATCAATGAGGCAGGGCGACCGGCATAGTTCCCTACAAAGCTAAACTCGTCAATCAAGGCCTGAAGTTCAAGTCTGTCGAGATTGCCGAAGCTGCATCATGTTCTACATATAGAGAAATGCTGATCCTCAAATGGGGCTGCCAAATATCTGAATTATAACCTTAGACCCTCAACTCAAGTAGAGGGTAATGGAGGGAGGTCCTTGCACCGGTTTCTTGCACAGCTTTTCAAGAAATGAATCTGAGCTTCGTTACTCGTTTCCATATTCAGTTTTCCCATCAAGTTTAGGTCGTTGGTAGTGACTGGTCATCAATACTCACTAAAGCGGCTCCGCATCCTCTGTTGTTGAGGTATGTGATGCTAAGCTGCAACTCAGCAACTTATACTGCGTCTAGATGATCATGGTAACTGTGTGGTGTCTTTGCTATTCCTCTGAAAATACGGTTCTCAAATGGCTTTGAGTGAATCATATGGCCAGACTTTGTCAGTTTCGCAATGGGAAGAGGCCCAAAGAAGACCATTATGCTGGACAGCGTTTAATTCTGTAGGGCCTTTGTTAGACTAGTACTTGAGACCCTCCAGAATTGTTAGTGCATGCAGTGTGTGGGGGAAAGTAGCGCCCTAAGCCTCGATAGCTCCAGAGGTCCATTGAGGGGAACCCTGCCTCTTTCCACATCTACTTGCTGGGCTAGCTAAAGTTCGGCAAGGAATTGACTTGAATTTTTCCTTCCCTTCACGTCTACGGCAACAATTTCGACCTCAAAGACAATCGCATTTTGACCACTCAATCGATCAACATCCACACCCTACGCAAACCTCCCTCATCTCCATCTCGACACCGAATTTGATTCCATCACCAATCTTCAGATCCTCCCAACCAACCCCACCCAGATCCTCCTCCACCGAACGCCCACCCGCAGCCACCACTCGCGTCACCACCTGGAGCAGGGCTGTTTGTCATCAATTTGTCCACAGCCACCAAACAAATCTGAGCATCATCATCACCAAGATCCTCACATCCACATTTTTCGCCCTGCTGCTCCACCCGACATCAGCCTTTGTCAACCATCCTTTACCATTTATACTTCTCCTTCCGTTCCCTTCTAAAAGGTTCGTCTGCGACCCTCGCTTTACATTCTTAAGCTAGACACAAGAGCGCAACGCTAATTCAGATTCTGTCACCAGTCGCAGAACCTTTTCCCTTGCGACTCCCACCCAACAAAGCCGACATTGAGGTCACAAATCAACATCCACTACACCGTTGCTGAAGTTGAAGAGCGAAAGGAGTCAAGATCAAGATACACAACACGTAAGACAAGATGGCAACAAATGGCAACGGGATCCACCAGGAGCAGTACAGTTCTGCTTCTGCTACCCCAGCAGACACTCCTTCTACAACCGATCCTTCTGCCACTGCCTCCCACTCCAAGGATGAGGTGGGCTGGTATTTTGTCCAGCAGTACTACACCACCCTGAGCAAGAACACTTCGAAACTCCACGTAAGTTACCTACCCTGGTGTGCCGAGCTAGATGCGCCCGGATGCTAACCTAGTAACAGCTCTTCTACAACAAGCAGTCCCAGTTTGTTCAAGGCCCAGAGGCTGAGCTTGTCGATGTTTCCGTTGGTCGTCAGGTATGTACATCACTTCTTGGGACTGCATCGCACCTGTGACAAGCCTTTCGTGCTAATTCTTTGCTTCCTGCAGGACATCCAAGAGGCCATCAAGCAGCTTGACTTTCAGGACTGCAAGGTCCGTGTCTCAAACGTTGACTCCCAAGCTTCTTTCAACAACATCGTCATCCAGGTCATTGGAGAAATCTCCAACAAGGGTGGCGAGCCCAAGAAGTTTGTCCAGACCTTCGTCCTCGCACAGCAGCCTGCCGGATACTTCCTCCTCAACGACATCATGAGATACATCAACGAGGGCGAGGAGGAGACTGTCGAGGGCGCTAACGAGGAGAACGCTGCCGCCCCGACTGCCGAGCCAGAGGCTCCCCAGGAGCTCGCTGCCGAGGCTGAGGCTGAGAAGACTGAGACCGAGGAAGTGTCTGACGCCGCTCTGGACACTCAGGCCGTCGACAAGAAGCTCGAAGAAACCGCCTCTGGGGCCAAGGAAGCCCCATCCACCTCCGCTGTCGAGCCCGCTGCCGAGCCCGTTCCGGTCGCTCAAGAAGCTACCCCCAGCAAGCCGGAGGTCGCTGATCCTAGCCCCGAGCCGGAGAAGATCGTCCAGGAGATTGCTGAGGAGGAGACAAAGAAGCCCGACGTCCCCAAGGAGCCCAGCCCCACCCCGGCTCCGGCTCCGGCTCGTGCCCCAGCTGCGGAGCCCGAGAAGCCCAAGGAGCCCCCGAAGCCCATGTCTTGGGCCAGCCGTGTCGCTGCTGCTGCCGGATCTGCTGCGCCTAAGCCTGTCGTCCCGCTCCCAGCCAAGACTACCTCCGCTCCCGCTCAGCCAGCTCAGTCACGACCAGCTGCAGCCCCCGCCGCTGCGCAAACCACCGCACCTTCTCAGCCCGCCAACAAGGAAAACACCAAGGAGACCAAGGAGACTAAGGAGGAGAGTGAGTGGCGCATGGCTGACTCCAAGAGGCAAAGCCGACAGCACTCTGTCGCCCCTACTCCCGAGAAAGATGGCACCCTCGCATACGTCAAGTTCGTCACAGACAAGGTCAAGGACGACGAGTTGAGGGCTGCACTGAGCTCTCACGGCGAGCTCGTCTATTTCGACATCAACCGCTCCAAGGTAAGCTAGCCGCAGCAACAGAAGCATGACTCCCTGGATTATACTGACCGTTTAAAGAACTGCGCATTCGTTGAGTATGGTTCGACTTCGGCCTGTCAGTCCGCCATCAAGGCGAGCCCGATCACGATTGCCGGTGACAATATTGTTATCGAGCCCCGCCGACCTAAGGCCGGTGCCTACGGCGGCGCCAACTACAACCAGAACCGTGGCAGCATCTCCGGGCGCGGTCGTGGTGGATTCGAGGGCAACCGGTCTGGCAGCCAGGGTGGTGGCCGTGGCGGCTTCGCTAACCGTGGACGCGGCGGCGCTCCTCGTGGACGTGGTGGCGTCCAAACCACTAACGCGTGAACGGAGCTGTTCATGCCATATACGACTTGATTCACCTCCACGATCCCGGTATCAAGGGACGCGATAGCTGATCAACCCTTTATCAAAATTCTGAAAAAGTCCTTCTAGGAGTCTTTGGGAGTTCTGCTCGGACGGTTGGTGGTGTACGGCGGTGCGTGATCTTGCTAATTTGGCGCATTGCGGTATTTGCATCGCAGGAAAATTTCCTTTTCTTTTTTATTCTCATTGCTTGAAAGTGATTCGCACATTGTGGCGTGGGGGACAACAAGCGCACGGGGACGCGATATGTTTTGTCTCTTCTCCACATATTGCATGATCATTTGGTCAACAATGGCTGTATGTGTAGAAGACGAAGATGACACACATGAGCAATGATGGGCATTGTAGGTCGATCACACCAGGCAGGTAGGCAAGATGATAAAACGAGGGCGGGGATTGGGAAAGATATGACAATGATTCGGAGGGGATGGCAGGAAAGAGAAGGAGAAGGAGATTGTAATGATAAGTCCACTCGGATCTGTACACCAAACAAGCCACCATCGACTGACCGGCACAGCGAGCGGGCGGGCGTTCATGGGCGTCGTTGACACTCAAAACTCGCTTATTAATGACAAGCATCCAACTGTTATATAGCCATTCTCCGAATACAGCCTGAGCAGCATCTTTAATAGCATTGGGTTTTTGTGAAAGACGAAGACCGCATAAGTCTGGCGGTTCGCAGTCTTGTATCCGAGTTGTACTCACGCAGGTGCTCATCCCGCATGCCAAGCATTGGTAGACAAATGGATCACAGACTTTGGTTGAGCATCCTCAACTTACGGCTACTACTACATGTGTAGAACGGTTGGATCGGAGCCGAGGAGGGTGGTGATGGACGACGGCTCGCTTAGGCACAACAGATCGATGGCCCCACCACTGCGGGATGCCTGTCCCTTCTCCAACACGAGACTGATCTTCACTCGGGCATGCACAGCGAAGCAAGCCATTGCGAATCCGACGATTAACAATGCCACTCTGCCTATCCCTGGAAGTATCCGACTCGGCAAATCGAAATAGATTTGGGAGGGGGGGGACTGCCTATACCAGTATTCCGTATGCATCTGTGACTTACTTCTTCTAAGAGGCCCTCCCATCCGGATTCTAACACGTGCGTTTGTGCCGTGACGGCCCCCCTCAGTGGCTCAGGGCTCGGGACGCCGCCTATGGGGGGGCAAGAGGGGGCGGGGTCGCACGTGCGGATTGGCTCGGGCTTTGTCTGTCTTTGATGAGAACAAAGGGTGGAGGCGTGGGTCCTGGAATGAGGGCTGCGAACGGCCTGTCGGCGGTGAGGACGACATAGGCAGAATGGGAAGGGACGGCGGAGGTATGTGTTTGAGAGCTGGAGTAGGGGTAGTGGAGGGGAGTGGGAGGGGTCGCTCGGAGTTGAGGTCTGAGTTTAGTGGAATCTGGATGCGAGATGGTAACGATTGAGGTGCGATGGCATACTCTCCCTACCAGGGACAGAGGTGAGGGATGGGTGGCAAGTGTGAGGAGAGCGGTCTTTGATGACCCCGAATAGTGTCACCCACCTAGTCATCGAGAGAAAACATGGCACACTTATCACTGGACTGATTCAACACTCGAGCGATTTGCAAGAGACTGATGACTGCCCTATGGCGCCCCGTTTCTCGAAACCGACTGACAATTTTCAAAAGAGCAGTGGGCCTGGTAGCACATCTTCTGGTATCGCTTGCGGAACGTTTAATATTCGTTGAGATATTCAGTCAACAGATCCCAGAAAGATGATGCTTGGTAACACGCGATTTACAAAAAATAGTCTGGATGCTTCGGATAGTTCTACCATGCACATGAACTGCCGCCTGGACGGAATTGAGAGATAAGGTACACTTGACCGTTGATCAACATTTTGTAGATCAAGATTCAGATGGGTGCTATCTTGTAATGATGGAAAAAATTACGCACCAAGGAAGTACACAAATGCCTTTGTGGTGTTGAGGAGAGTGTACAAAACACACAAAGACCAAAAACGATTGTCTAAGAAGATGACAAAATCAGTTTGTGGGTAGGCGTCAGTGGAAAGATGGGGAACGGAGGTTCAGACACCGATCAGTCGGATACTACTGTAAGATGGCTGACAATCTTTCTCCATGATCGCCTCGTGCGAGGGCATCACGACCGCGGGAAGACCACATAACTTCGACATATTGCTCCAGTCTGGGCAACACCACCTTCACCTTTTCGGGCTTACCGCCCGGCCAACAAACTATTAGGCATATTCGGATGACGATCATTGTACTAAGTAAGTCCATCGCCCATCGAAACTCTCTACTCCAACCGCGAGATTACAAAGCCACGGTTTCCATCTCGGATCGGTCATCCCTCAGCTTTGATCACCAACGTCCTCTACTGATACCCCGACACGTGCCGCCATGGATACCGCGTAGTACTTAGGTAGACATGCTTTCAGACTCAGCCTCGAATTGATGTCACTGTGACATGCAGGCGTTATAGGACAAATAAGGAACACGAGATTCTTGGTCATGATTATAATCGAGACTGCTTGGTGTCTATATCTTAATTATTATGTGACAACCAAAAAAACAGTCGTCTATGGTGGGATCCGTTATAGTACATAGTAGTTACCTGCGTCCACGGCCGACTATCTACCAAGGTACCACTCTATACGCGCTCCGTCTTGCCGGCAAGCTCCTTCCTGTTCCGGACCGATTGGATGGCGACAACTGCTCCGATCCGATATGGAATGGGAATACTCGTAAAAAAGAGAAAAGTCGATGTCATGCCGATACTTCCCTGCCTTGCCATGTGGTGCACCCGCCATACCCGCTCCTCTCATTGGGTATGAGTACCTAGGAGATACCCCGATACCCTAGGTTGATAGGGGGGTACAGTACGTATGTACCTTTGTACTCTGTAACTCACGATCGGAGGGAGTGTTTATCAGCGTACAAGCTTTTCGGCTCACAATTGGCATCGGCAGGTCGGAATCTGCTTGCCTGCCCTGCTGCTTACCCTACTCAATGGTTTGACAGTTGAAACAATACCCACTCACACACTCAACTGTGTGGTGTGCTTTATCTCTTTATATGGAGATGCCGAGGTCCACGACGACTACTGGGCCGGCCGGCCGGGCACAAACAAGGACATTAGCAGCCCTGCGCTTCGGGCATTGTGAATTGAGGATTTTAGGTTTCTGTCCGAAGAAGCGGCCCCACTCCAATACCTGTGAATTTTTGGGGTAGGGTTGACTGTGTTATTATTTACTGAACGCGCACGTCGGTATTCGTCAGCGTCAGCACCGCGCGGCTCAAGAAGAGACGCAATCCGGGACCTTTAGTATGCAGCTTATTAAGGCCGGCATGTCGAATGATGCTGACGGAGGAGTATTCGTCACATTTTCTTCTAGAGATCTTCCAGAAGGCCGTTTGGAAGTGTTCTTTCGCCACTGGACCGGAACGCCCCTCTCCCGCGTGTGTGCTTATATCACCACAGCCTACTTAGGTAGTTGTACGGGGTGGATCCCCCATCTACATAGTACACCAGCCCCCGACAACAAACAAGCCTTGCCAAGCTGGATCCGATAGATCAGCGGTATCCGGGACGAAATGGGCAGATGACAGAGGCTTGAGTAAAACAAGAAACGTTGCAATTTATTATTAGCTTGTATGTGCAGAACGTGGTCTCGGAGTCGAAAGCAGGCCCCCGCCTCGACGGACCTCCCTCTCAGGGCAATAGCCTCATAGTGTACAGTAGCATCACGCAATCACGGGGAATAAAAACCACCTGTGCTGAAGCAGTAATCAGACCGATGGCGGCATTTTCAGACCCAGTCTCTCCGTGCCCGCTCGTGGGTACTGGCTGGGTGGCAGGTTGCAGAACACTTATAACCTGCCCAAAAGGGACTAGACCGAAATAGCTGGGTACCTTGTCGGCTGGGCTGAATGGTGGTCTCGAGGCCCTCGATACTAGACCAAAGGGGGACGGTCGCCGTCCTTTTCCACCCCCTCTCTGGTGTTTTTTCTGTGAATTTCCTGCCGCTGCGGTCCTTTTGTGGCCTCCGCTATGGGGAAAGCAATTCATCGCGCCGCGGTGTGGAAACTCTTGTTGGTTGCCGCCTTGCCCATCTGGCCCCGTCTCTGCCGCTGTGGGGGAGGTTTTTGGTACCACGTTATGCGTGGGTGTGGGTGGGCGGGCGCGCGCGTGTTTGTGTCGTTGATAGACACTGGTGATCGACATGTAGCCAAGTTTAATGATCCTGGAAACTGACCGCTTACCTGGTCCTGGTTTGCAGATCAACTGTTCATCTCGGTCTTAGATAAAAAAAAAATATAGTGTTCTATCCTCGTCAGATGCAACCGTGGATCACGAGTGGTTCGAAATGTTTAATGAAGTTTTATGAGTGCATTTACCACCACAAGCCCGATCAGGCAGTAGATGGCCAGGCCCTTCCAGCGCGGCACGTCCACAGGGACGACTAGACTTGAAGGAGGCTGTTGTGCGACAGGGGTTGCAGCGAACAGCATCAACGGCGACCGGGGGTAACAGGTCCTTTCTGTGGAGCGCTAGAGATCCGCAACGGCAAGAAGCAGCAGGCAGGGACCGGGGGTCGGCTGGGAGGTCCCGCCTTCCTGTCCCAGTGTAAGTGCGGCCTTCCACTCTGCTTCCACTCACCTTCTACTGCGTCCTTCTCTGCATGATCATCCCCCCTCTCCCTTTCTCATTCATCTCATCTTGGTATTTGTCCAGCAATCTCTTCTTCTCTTTTCTCTCTTGTCGTCCAGATTCCACGGTTGTAAATATCGACTTGGACTAGGCTGCATTCATACGACTTGTGCTACTGCGTCTCTCATCGACCCCTCGCTTATCGGCCTGGAATATCAGTTACAAGTGACAGGCAGTCCATTATCTCAACTTGGAGACTTACTCGAGCAGACGTCTATCGAGCCCAAAACATCCACAGACCACATGTTGTGGAAAGCAATTTGGTTTCGCAAGTGGACATAACATTGGCACAAGTCTTGAATTCCTTCCACGTCTGCAAGATCTACAGACGAGAACTTCGGGGAATTGTCCAAACGACCTGTGGTTGGGTTAGAGGGGAGGGAAACTGTTGGGGTGTGGGAAACGCATCTACTTATCTTCGGATGAGGTGATGCGTTGTAGGTTGGCATCATTTTCTCAGGGAACGAGAGACGCACACGCTTTAGTGTCTCCAAGGATCAACGTGGACAGGTGGTCGATATACTCTCCGTTTCTACCATCAGTCTGACCAATGAACACTGCGATGGACTTCAGCGATAGCGATGAGAGCCCCCGGCTCTCTGGTACCTTCGACCTGTTCAACCAAGAGATTGAGTTGCCAGCCATCGACAATCAACCGGCTCGTCGATTGTCCATGGAAGAGGACTATTTCTATGAGCAGGTCATGACTTTCGCGCAGCCACTCCAGCCACCTGCTTATCATGCTGCCACACACGGTACATACGAGGGTCCATCGCGGAAGGGCAAGGAGGCCGTTCTGGATGACAATCTCTCATCGGAACAGGAATTGCTGCCCGCTTACTCCTGTGACGTGCACATGGAGACTGTGTTCCAGATGAAAATGGAGATTGAGGACGCCGTCAAGAGGGCAGAGTACCGCAACTGGCGGACTATGTTTGTCGAATTGCAGGGGACCGCGTTGCATATCTACTCGGCAAGAAAGAAGGATTTTGGTTGGGGCAAGAGCAGGATGCATGGTCCGGATGTGAGACCGGACAATCCCTCCTGGTTGAGAAAGGGATCGTTGGAGCGCAGCTACAGCCTACAACATGCCGATGTGGGTATAGCGGCTGACTATCACAAGTATGTGCCATCTTCTTTCATCTTCATGCTTGCACTCTCGAATGTCTCGCATTACTTTCCCATTAGGCCATCGAGCTGACCCATCTATAGACGTCGCTACGTTATTCGGATAAGAGCAGAGACGGATCAATTCCTCATCTCCTGCGTCGAGCTGCAGACATTCGTCAAATGGCTCGAGTGTCTTTTTGCCGCTATCGATGTGGCCATCCCGATCGACGAGCGAGACTTCCCGCGAGACCAGAGTATACCGCGCATACAAAGACTGCGCTGGCTTCGAGGCCACTTGTCTGACCAGGACCAGACAACCAATGGTGGCGCGGTGTGGGACTCTTTTGGCTCCCCGCCAACCTCACCACTAGAACCCGCAATCAACATGTTTGACGCACAAGCGGATGAAATGTCACCCGATCGGATGGACATGTTTCCGGATGGGTCGCCTTTCGACAGCCAAGAGTTCCCGATGCCCCGATTCTCGACTGCATCGACCAAGAATGATGACTTGGACCAAGGGACAGGCAAATGGCGGCCTCGGCATCTGTGGTCGACGACTCACGACATGGTGTACGCCAAGCTGTGTTATGCCGTTCTGCTATTCAAGAGTCCTCGGAAGTCAAATTTTGTTATTTTCAAGGGTCAGCGATGGCACATTGACTGGTCGACAGGTCAAATGTCGCGGGTACAGCCACCATCGTACGGCGAGCCTGAGTTCTGGGGGCCATGGCAGGTCGTACGCATATAAGCGCGATCTATTGCGCTTCACTTTATGCCATCCAGACATCATGATACGTCGATCCCCCCCCCCCTCCTCACCTACCCAGCATCCTCCTTACACTAGCTATCGTCTCAACTATCTTCGTCTTCATATTACAGTGGCTAGCATCATCTGGTCATGACAGCGGGAAAATAAAAGGGGGCTGAATATTTGCATTTGGCCGATCCTAAAGGCGGCCCGGCGTTTACTGGAAAGGATAGCATTGCTCTTTCATGATACACCTTGCATTTTGTCAAAGCATAGGACGAGAAGACTATTGTTGCAGCAACATGGCGTTCGAAGCTTTTCTTTCAATGCATTTGGCCTGCTGCCATTCATCAGGACCACCAATCTTTTGTACATAGGGGCTGTCCTGAGATAGGTACATACCATATTAATTTCCGACTCATACACGTCCTTTCCCATATCGGTCAGACTTGAACGCCCCTTAACGCCTGGTATCTTCGTCGTAGTCATGGTGCTCGTAACAAAGCTCTCTCGTCGGGCTCTTGAATGCTCCCAGCAGGCTCATAGCTACAGCCGTGGCCTCGTCTTCCAGTCAAAGCCCACTTCCCAACTCGCCGCACTCTGCCTCAAAAGTTTGGCAAGACTACCATTTCGGGGTAATGGCACGAGCCCTTGCAACTGTAAACATAGACGCCCCCCACACAGTAATCACCGATTCTCCTTGGCCATATCCTTTCAAATCTGCAGGAGACAAATGCGTAGGCGCCCGGGATGCTTTTCTTCTATGTTTCCATGATCTGTGCCTCCACTTGCCGGCTCTCCTTTGCGAGGTCCTCCGCGGGCACCCCATTCATCAACTCCGCCGCGCCATCCACATCCCGCAGTGCGCCCTCCAACGCGCTCAATAACCCCTCAATCTCCGCCCTCTGCGCCCCAATCTCCTCCCACAGCCCCACGTTCGATGCCTGTGTGTTTTGCAGGCGCGCATTCAGCTGGCTCTGCTGACTGGCCAGATGCGGCGCGAGGTGCGCAGCCAGGACTGCCTCGGCTGGGAGCATGTGCGGTGGCGTAGGTCTGTTGTTGTTGTTGCTGCTGCTGTCCTTGTCCTTTTCTTTTCCCTCCGCCTCCTCGTTAGCCCCCTCACGGCCTTTTCCTTTGCGCAAACCACCGCCTACCGTCTTCGTTGTTGCGGTTGTTTGCTTCCGCCGCTGCGCCGCGTCGCCGACGAGGCTCTCGAGCTCGTTGAGTTTCGCAATCACCTCGTACCGCTCCAGCGTCCGGCCGAATTCGTCCTGGCACAGCTGGCCCATGCGGTCGATCAAGCCGCGCTGGATGCTCTGCAGGACATGCGGGGCTTGGGCGGCGATGGTCGGGTAGCAGGCGGCAAAATTGTCGAGGGAGATCTTGGAGAGCGTGTGCGTGAGGGCCGAGTCGAAGAGTTTGAGGAGGCGTTGGGCGCGCGCGCCGGGTGTGATGGCGATGTGGCGCGTTGGAAGGGGCGGGGAGGCGGGTGTGCGCGAGTCGTCTTGAGGAGTGGTGGTGGTGGTCGTGGTGGAATCGCTATTTGTGGGCGGTTCTGCGGCGGAAGAGAGAGATTGTTGCTGCTGCTGCTGCTGCTGCGAGGACGCCGCTGGGGCATTGACGTCGCCGTCATTGTTTACATTTTCGGCAGGGGGATTGTCTGGTGGTGGTTGTGAGGAAGACGCCCCGGTGGCCATCTTCAAAGTTTTGATAATGCTAGATTCCAATTGAACCGTTAGGCAAACGAACTGTTTCCTGGTACTATGTGTCCATTTGGCGTACAATTATCTCTAGAGTTGAGCGTATAATGTAGTTTTGGTGATAAGTGAGTTCTCCTCGGCCCTTGAACAAGTAGCGGACGCGGTTTAACGCGTCGGGGACAACAGGGGTATAGAACGCTGGCTTAGTAAGCTCATTCTACGACACTGCATCTCACCCTGATTGGGACCCTGACTTTCAACGCTTGATATCTCAGCAGCACAGGTCATTTGTGACGTGTGAAGGCTTCAATTATCCTTTAAACGGACTGCTGCTGTCACAGATCCTACCTTTCCTGCCCAGCATGTCACACAGTACGTCCCGCCATCTTCCCTTCCTCCTCTCGAACACTCATGGTCTAACTTACCAGGCAAAAGAAACACCTCTCGCCCCGTCTTCACTGCGCACGAGCGGTCGCTGGCCAAGTCCGCCTGGAGCGCCTCTTCCGCCCGCTTGAATCGTGACTCTTTTCTTCCCTTTGGCTCATGCTCGCTTTGTCTCGAGTCTGCCGTTGATCCAGTAGCGTGCGTGCATGGCGATATCTTTTGCCGCGAGTGCGCACTGAACAACATCCTTGCACAGAAGAAGGAGATCAAGCGGCTCGAGAAGGCGCGTGAGAATGAGGAAAGAGACGCCGCGGAGGACAAGGCCAGGCAGGATGAGGAGGCGCAGGCACGGGCGGTGAAGGAATTCGAGCTGGTTCAGGCAGGCTTTGATGTGAAGGAGACGGGCGAGAGGCGGACGGGGGAGAAGCGCAAGGCACCTCTTGATGAGGACGAGGCTGGAGAGCAGGAGGACCGCGTAAAAGCGCGGAAGGCCAACGGAGATGACAAGGTAAGGGTTGTCCTTTCGTGCCTTTTTATCGACCTGGATATACTAATCCGGCTTGACAGAGCGCCAAAAACGCTCTCCCATCTTTCTGGGTACCATCTGTAACCCCAACATCCAACTCGAAGGACAAGCTGCACGAAGTCAAGAAAAAGACCAAAACAGCCCCGCTTTGTCCGTCATCACAGGAGAGGCAACCTCACACATACTCGCTCCACACGCTCGTGACCATCAACTTTGCCGAAGAGGAATCCAAGGATACCAAGTCCAAGGCGAGGATATGTCCCAGTTGCAAAAAGGGTCTGTGTAATGCCTCAAAAGCGATGCTCGCCAAGCCATGTGGACATGTGCTCTGCAAAGCGTGCGCAGCCCAGTTCATGACGCCGTCTGGAAAGGTGGATCCCCACGCAGATCGTGAGGATGCAGATGGCCCGAGTTCGGTGCGATGTTACACATGCGATGCGGATGTTACCGAGAGGCCTTCGAAGAAGAGTAGCGAGAAGAAAGACAAGGAGAAGATAAGGCCTGGCATCGTGGAGCTGAAGAGTGAGGGAACGGGATTTTCGGCCGGTGGCACAAATGAGGTCAAGAGGTCTGGGACAGCGTTTCAGTGTTGATGGACAGCGACTTTCCACAAAGATGAAAGGACACGCCATATCAATAATCCTGGCCACGATCAGCGGTATCTCAGTCCAAGGGGATAGTCAATAACGAGTACTTATGAGTAGCTGTTCAAAAAGTCTCAACACTCAAAACGGCTGGTATAAGAGCAGCACCTCGATGGTCATCGTTGTCGTAGACACGCTCATCCGCCAGCGCCCTCCTCACAAAGATCCCAGCAGCTGAGTTCTCCAAAGAGCGACCCTTGCCATTCGAAATCGAAAGAGCGGACGGGGCCGCACCCGAGAGCTTGGTAACCTAGCCAAGCATCATTTCGGGGGACTTTGGCGAGGCCTTTCTACGTAGAGCAATAGCGGCACAAATACTTGTGTAGGCACCTTGTTAATCTAGGAATTATTTCGGTATAGCGTGCAACCTTAAGCATCAAAGAACTTCGAATGGCCCCCAAATTCAAACACCAAGAGCATTGCGTGATGGGGTGGCTTGTTCACGTAATCTGATTGAAAGCTACTTCCAACTATGTTCGTCTGATAAGCAGCATTCCCCCTCAAACTCTAGGCTGTGCCCTTGATAGCTATAACATATTTTTGTAATTCGTCGTGGAGTACACTGTCGGCCTGCCTATCCTGCATGCCTACGCCTTTGACCAACGTCTCGTGCACACCTGGGAAGCGAAAACGAGAAGAGAAAACACACACACACACATATATATATATATATGAAAATGCATAAATTGTACGAGGTTGATCCCGACGCAGACACTCTGCTCATTGTCCCCCATGCCTCGAAGCAATTCGCTCCCTGGCAGCAAGAGAACAGCCCCCCAGCATCGCCCCCGGCAGATGCCTCTTTCCCCGCCTACGCGGGCCTTCTTGGCAGCACTTCGCGACCGCCGAATCTCTACGCAAGCATCGCCTCCAATGGCTCCGAGACGCGGATCAAAGTCTCTTCCCAGCACTTGCGTCTGGCGTCGAAGCACTTTCGCAACAAGTTTCGGCATTTGGCCAGCCCGCAGCAGCAGCAGCAGACGACGCAGGCCGATGATGGAAGGTTCCATGTGACGCTGGGCGGATTCGATCCGGCGGCCGTGATAATTGTAATGGATAGTATCCATGGGCGGGGGCGGAAGGTACCGAAGACGGTCAGTTTAGAGATGTTGGCGAAGGTGGCTGTGTTTGTGGATGCCTTTCGGTGCTTTGATGCTGTCGAGGCGTATGCGGAGCGGTGGTTTGAGAAGTTGGGTGAGGATTTGCCGAGTGAATATGATCGCGATATGGTGCTGTGGATATACGCCTCTTATGTCTTTCGTCAGAGCGAGGTGTTCAAGAGAGCAACGAGGACAGCGGTCTTGGAAAGTGACGGACTCATTCGGACTTTGGGTCTTCAGGTTCGGGCAGGTGTGATCAGTAAGCATGACTCCGCCGAATGATATCCTCTAGACCGTGAGGAACTAACATTCACCAAAGAGGAAATCGATATCCAGAGACAGAAACTAGTGCGCAAAGCGTTGGAGGTTGTCCACAACATTATCGATATGCTGCAGGAGGACAAATTGCCGTGCTCACAAGGCTGCGACACCTTCATCCTTGGTGCGCTCATCAAAACTCTTCGCCGAGCGAGTCTGGCGTGGCCACGGCCGTCGGAGCCCTTTCCTGGGGTTAGCTACGCTCAGATTGTGGAGTGTGTGAATCAAGCACAGGCGCAGGTGGCCGACCAGTTCGTTCCTGGACTGTCGTCTTTGAATGGATCGGGGGCCGCTCAGAAGATATCAAGGAAGCGCAAATCACCAAACGCGCAGCCAGGTCAGGCACTGACGCCAGAGTCGTCACCAGAGGCTCGGCCAACAGTCGATTCGCACGACTGCGGTGCGCGGAGAAAGCTGGCGGATAGCTTGAGTGAGTTGGGAGTGGAGGTTCAAGGTTTGGAATTGGAGAGCAAGCTTGGATATTACCTCTATTAAATTCGAATATGATTTTTTTTTTCCCATGCCGCAGTACTCTACCACCCCAGCTTGTTACGCAGACTTGGCTGCCTTGCCCGTCAGATCCCACCCATTCAAGTACCCAACACCAGCGCAAAGGTAAGTTGCAAATGTCAACCATCCCAGGTACGGCAGCTGGAGGTACGCCGAGACCTCATCGAATTCACTCCAGAGGTTCGTGAGGTAGACGTTTGTCGCAATCAACGCGGTGATATCCACCAGGGCCGGCACGGGCTTCTTGAGGCCGAAGAAGAGAGGCGTCCAGATGAGATTGAGCACAAGCTGTGCCGTGTAGACGGTGGCGGCGTGTCTAGTGGTCTCGATCATGGCTGTCGAATTCAGGGGCGAGGTGCCTGTGACCCACGCACGATGGGCTGCGTATCCCATCAGCCCGTAGAGAACTGTCCAGGCCGGGCCAAATACCCATGTTGGTGGTGAGAAAGGAGGTTGCCTGAGAGAGAGGTACGTCTCCTTGGTCTTCTTGCCTTTAAACAAATTGTCAGGGATATTAGCTGCACAGGATTGTGGTTGCGGAAATCTGGTTTGGGGAACCGGGCGCTGAGCGCATGCTTACTGCTGATGCCAATGCCCACTCCGCTGCCCAGGACGATGGGGAGAAGGATCGAGGCGGCCGGGCTGGCGAAGATCTTGTCCGGAAGGGTCAATGCTGATAAGTAGGTCGTCATGATGAAGGGGAAGACTCGATGTAGCCTTCTGCCGTGTTCATAATATGGGGTGGTGGTTGTATGGAGAGTCGTTGGAGCTCAAGGACACTTTTTATATAGACAACGTTTGAAGGGTGAACCCTGTCATCACATGGTGACGCCATGTTGCCTTGGAATCCTTGCGGGACGTCCCGTTTGGCGACTCCACTTGGGCGCTTCTAGAAGCATACTCGGAGAAGCGACGTTACCGAGGTGCGAGGCTGGGACTGTCCAGCAACAACATCACGAAGGGAGGTTTACTATGTAAGTAAGTATGGAGTCCCTAGTCGCATTGTACACCATGTGCGTAGTCAATCTGCCTCTCGACACCGTGTTTTGGAAAGCCTTTGTCATAAATAATCTTGAACATCCGACCGGGCCGCGACCCCCCCCCCCCCCACTCCCCACCACTTCCAAGGGCTACGATCCCGGGATACCTGCGAATTGCCATACAATAAACTTACCTGTACGAGATTGCTGGAGCTTGAAATCGCACCCGACTTGAGATAAGAGAAAAGAGGTTTGAATTACTCAGTAATTCCTGATGCATACGTACTTACGGACCTGTTGTATACCCCGAGAGCCTCGGCGAGGATCTAGCTTCACTAGGTTAATGCTGTAACCTTGCTGAAATGCGTCCGGACGATACTTTTGATGATCGTCGCGGGAGATATGAACCTGGCCTGAGCTCTTATAACATTCGAAACGCCCATGACTCCCGTTTCCCCAAAACATCCACTTGACACGACACACTTTGCCAAGTGCCGACTTCATCGCGTCAAACCACTACCGGTACTCCCAACATGTGGCCCTTTGGAAGCAATAGCGGAGTGAACTTCACCGCCAAAGATATACCCTCGTTGAAGGGTAAAGTCTTCATCGTCACCGGTGGCAATTCCGGGTTAGGGAAGCAATCCGTGCTGGATCTTGCGCAGCATGAGCCCCAAGAGATATGGCTGACGGCCCGGACCGTGGAGAAAGCGGAGGAAGCCATCAAAGACATCAAGACAAAAGTCCCCAATGCGAACATCAAGCCACTAGCAATGGATCTGAGCTCCTTCGAGTCCATCAAAGCCGCAGCCCGGACCTTCACCGCAGCCTCCAACCGCTTGGACGTTCTTTTGCTCAATGCCGGATGCATGGCAGCGCCCGCCGCCCTCTCCAAGGACGGCTACGAGCTACAGTTTGGCACAAATCATGTCGGCCACGCCCTCTTGACCAAGCTCCTGACACCCACGCTCTACAAGACAGCAGCCACGGCCACGGCCGCGACGGCGGACGTGCGCGTGGTCGTCTTGTCCTCGGCCGCCGTCGCTTTCACGCCCAAGGGCGGGATTCTCTTTGACACGCTCAAGACGACGCAGGAGTCGGTCAGCACGTGGGATCGGTACGGCCAGAGCAAACTTGCCAATGCGCTCTACGCGCGGCAACTCGCGCAGCATCATCCGCAGTGGACCGTGACCGCTGTCCACCCGGGCGTGGTGCAGACCAATTTGCAACACTATGCGGTGGAGAGACACTGGTTGCTGGCCCCGATTATCAATATCGCCACCAAATTTATCACAACAGTCGAAGATGGCGCAAAGAATCAGCTCTGGGCGGCTACGGCTCCAAAGAAGGATATCGAGAATGGTGCGCTGTACTATCCTGTGGGCGATCTGACGGGGGGCCGGAGGGGGATTTACACGACGGATGATGCGTTGGCGAAGAGGTTGTGGGAATGGACAGAACAGGAACTCAAGGATCAGACGATTTGAATGACGAGTCAGACATATGTCTTGGTGGCAGGATTCTGCAACCACATTCGGCATCCTGAGTTGACTGTGACCCTACGTCCGAAGACTGTACAGTACTTTATTTTACTACCATCATACTTCAGATACGAGGTTATCTTTGCTGGGTATGATTCTAAGGGACACACTCTTGCGGCTGATGCATGACTCTCATAATCAATGTTGTAGGTCTTCCAAAGCCTGAACCGGGGCGGACGTACTTAAGTATGTTCGGGGAATACGACGCTCGGCGGGCATATCGGTTAGCATCAAAAGGCCCGCCCAAGAGGCTTGCTACTGATACAAAATCATACACTCCGCAAGACAAGCTTTGCATTAGTCGGTCATCTTGAACTCAGCTTGGCCCGTCTTGCGACACATTCCTGCAACCAACAACGTATCAATGTCGTATTAAAAAAAAAGTAATATCTTGCTAGACGTGCATGGGTAGAAGACCCGCACTTGTTCAATAACGTCGTCTAGCCGCCGCTGTTGCCGACGCTGCAACACTAGTCGTGCCTTGGCCCGTGGATACCGACGACGTTGAGGTGGTCGAGCTAGACGTGGATGTGACTACCGTAGCCTGAACCACTTGTCCCAGGGCGTTGAAGATGATATTGACGAGTGACCCTAACGGTTCGTACGAATATGTCTTTTGCACCAGCCCTCCGGAGAGTGACTCAACATCGCCGGTCAGAGTCATGTTTTGAAGATAGTTGCCGACAATTGAAGAGACAGTGCTTCCTGCATCGCCAGCTACTTCCTGGACGATGTTACCGAGATTGTCGATCAAGAAATTAACGTTTGAGGTTCCTTGGACAATGCTACCAAGAAGACCGTCCACTTCTCCCACAACCTCTGTCACCACATCCGTAACGGTATTCAAGAGGTTAATGAGGGTAGGATTAAGATTTAGACTTGAGATGGTCCGATTCACAATGTCCACCACTACAAGGAAAGTCAGAAAATGGCCAACTGCTGTGGACCGCCGAACGAATCCAAAAGAAGACTCGAAGACTCACAGTTTCCGAGCCGGATGATCAGCTCCAACTCAGCCTCCACGTCAGAAATGGTAATGTTGACTTTTTGAATGCCAACCTGGACACCAGCATTGATGGTGACCAATGAGGCTACACTGGCCTGAAGATTCAGCTCTGCTGAAAGATTGTCTACATCGAGCCTGAAAGAGAATGTCAGCTCCTGGGCAAAAAAATAAACTCTGAAAATTGGTGCCTTTTTCTGGGAGAGGATAGAACAAGATCAACATACTCAATCTTTCCCACCGATAAGTTGGGTATATTAAGAAGAACATCGGGCGGATTCGTCGTTGTGCTACTACTGCTTGACGCCGTGCTTGTGGATCCTCCAGCACCAGCAGCAGTGGCTGTGGCGCCTGTCCCGCTGGAAGCGGCTGCACCTGGGGAGGAAGACAAAGACGTAGTAGCGGCCGTGGATGCTGCGGTTGACGCAGATTGTGCAGCAGAGAATGAAAATAAGGAGCCGAAGGCTACCATCAATAAAGAGCGGGTCTGCATGTTTTCAACCAGGGCACAGTGAAAGTGGCTCACTGTCAGGGAAAAGAATGTGTAAGTAATGAAAGAAACGAACGTGGAGTGCCGCGTAGAGCAAACAAGTGAGAGAAGAGGGTTGGTTTGCGGACTCTAGATGGAAAGCAGTCCAGGCAGATCTAATGACCCAAAGAGTGATCAAGAGAGAGCTTCCTAGTGTCGTCCACAAACTCCCAACAGGAGGAGGTTGACGTACCTGCCGAAATAAACTATTATAAATCTACGACATGACAGGTGCATGATAGATGAGCTAGCTAGGGCAGTGTTCTAGCCCGCGCAGCTAATATAGTAATGATGCCGAATAAGCACCCTGCCAGCCTTGTTTGTGAACAGATGAACATACCCAATCTTGCATAGCCTGACCGGGCTTGGAAATGTGCCTGGTTATGCTGCATGGGGGGGACTCTCTGCAGAAGTTCCTAGTCCCGCCCAAAAAAGATGACATCCACTTCATGGTACATAAGGACATAGTACATTGCTCAAAGCCAATCAGTGAGCTACATCATTTTGGGTCACGTCCGGGTGGGACGCCCCGATTGAGTCAGGGGGGAGGGTCAGGGGGAAAGCACAATGACGATATTATGTGGGTTGTGTTGAATAAAAGGACCCAAAGAGAAACATAGGAAATCTGGTAATAGACCCACCATTGAGAATATTTTGTCCGTCGTTTGATCGAATTTCTCGGACTCTTTCCACATGGAAAAGTCATATTCCTGGAGAGAGCGTATCTGATTGTGTGGTGATCACCTGCACTAATCCGCACGAGTAGAATGTGTGGAAACAACTCAAAAAAATGGACATATGCCCACCAGAAGAATAAGCTTGTCATTAACCCTTGCAAAGATCATTCTCCTATCTCCTATTCTTGGTCCTGCTCAGATGTTGTTTAGACTTGTCGAGGATGTTGATCAATTTACCTAATTCGGCACACTAGGCAAAGTTCAACGGCAAGCCACACCCGTTCAAATCAACCAAGCGATTTGTTGTGGCTCATATGGTTAGCTTCCCCCCCCCCCTCTCTCTCCCCACACAGACGGGCCAGACCACCTTTTAATGTTCATTTAAGAGCTAGGATTGTGCATCCCAGGGCTACGGATTCTGCCGTGAATATTTCCCACGGGGGACTCTAGCCGTGGACGTGCTTCTCCTTCATGCAGGGCCATGCTCGTCAAATCTTAAAGCGGTTGTCTCACATCTAATTCGGCATGCTGCATATGACTGTGGATGTGTGGATGTGTGGAGTCTCTTGGATAACAACAGGTGAGTGAGGTCATTCGAATAAATTTAGCCGAGTCTAGACACAAACCATTTTCAGACATCGTCCTGTTGGCTCCTGATTTGTCCGTATCCTTGATTATCCTTCCAACCCTTTTGGATCTCGATGCTCGAGTTTCCAGGCCCGGGCATTAAGGTTGTCTAGCTTCGCATATTTGTGCTTGGTGACTTGCATAGGAGTTACGCTACACCTCGTACTTCAATGTTTCTGCTCTCCGGCTGTTGAAAGAGAGAAGATTGTCTTCTATCACCATTCGTTGAACCCGATTCTCCCCACGCTCATTCCTGAAGTTTGGTTTCTTCGCTACTTACTCGACATTCTTCATCTCATCTTCCACATCTTATTATTTTTCATAATGGCGCCCAGCCTCGCTAGATTATTCACTTTTTGCCTTCTTTTTCTCTCCGCCTCTTGTTTCTCAGATGGTTCGCACCAGTATGGCAGCCGGCAGGAGGAAGGATACATTGGGTATCGACTAGATCAGCGTGGTGATCCCGAATCTGCAGTATACGAGACTGCCGACACCAACTCCGACGTAGACACAGTCTTGCCAACAGAACCGGACGTCTACCTGAACGCCTCGGTTTCTGTGGGCGAAATCGACATTGAAGTCGACAACATTACCGCCGTGATCAACCTCCAGGCCGACGTTCTGCAACTTCTTTCCTTCAGCGCCGGCGTCACCGCCTCGATTGACCGCGTCAAGCTCACCATCCAGAACGTGAGCGCAAAGGTCCTCCTCGAGGCTCGACTTGAAAATGTGGTGACAATGTGAGCAGCTCCATGGCCCAAAATCCCCATTCACGGACCACCCCCCTTAGATGTGCTGGAAAAAACAACCTTATGCTGACTTCCTCCTCTCCCAGGGTTGGTGACGTGTTGGATGCCCTTGACCTCAACCCTCTCATCGCCACTCTCGGCACAGATGTAAGCACAGTGGTCAACGATACTGTCGGCGACCTCACGGGCTCCTCGTCAAGCAGCACCTCCACCAAAAGAAGCTTCGACATCGACAATGTGCTCTACAGCATCAACGACTATTCAGGCAACACGCACACAAACCGCATCCTAGGCCAGGACGGGAATTTGTATGATGTGAAGCTCGACAATGACGGCAATGAGCAGGCCAAGAAGCTCGTGGGCTCGTACACGGACACCATGACGTTCACCGGCCACAACAGCACTGTGAGCATCAACGGGCAGGTTCGCGAATATGAGCTGCAGTACATGTACACGCCCTTTCCGGGCATTGAGTCCATTGCCTGGATCTATGTGACTCCGGCGGGGGCGGTGACTAGGACCCAGGTGATTGCCGAGGCGTTTGGAGGAGGTTCCAGCACCATCAGCGATGACACTGAGGATAGTCTCTAATAATAAACCCCCTTTTCCCAGTTGGGACTTCTTCGGTGTAGCTTTTTTTGTTTTTCAGAGTAGCTCTGTGGTAGTTCGAAAATCTGAATGACCCGAGAGCAAATCATGTCGCTCAGTATGAGGGTATGAGCAGGTGCGCAACCTTATTTCAGTCCAGTTCCGTCATATTCGGATTTCTTTTAGTGAGCGTTCCCATGGACTGACGTTGAAACAGGCAAATGGATGGCCCATTCTCCACAGTTCAAGCCACACTCTCATTTCAGCCATCTTCGCCGCTTCGCTAGTACTTACCAAACTTTTATTAATTTCCAGGTTTATCTGAAATTTTGTACCATAGTATGATCGAACCGGGTAAGCACGCGGCGGGATGAGCCAGGTGCAAGGATACTACTACCAAGAGCCTATAGCCAAGCCCACAGCTTATCCTTACCCTATAAAGTGGGAGATGCCTGTACCTCATTACCATTGGCGAGAGCTACCAAGACTTTGGTACACTAGGACGTGCGCTTCTCGCTGACGGAATGGCAAATTATCAGATTTCGCATATATACAGGCTGGCAATCCATGCCAATCCGGCCAAAATGCTCCGTGGGCTGGGTGGGTATCAGGAGCTAGCCGAAACACACGCCTGCAGAACAAGTCGACCAGTCAAACAAGACAGCAAGGTCGCTGTGGCCGTGCAAGGGCATCCAATACTTGATGTGCACTGTGATCGGTGCGTCGTCTTTATTGATTGCTTCCTGCCTTGACTTCAAGCCTTTGTCAAGAGTCTGAATGACGCAAAATGGTTTATTTATATATTATCGAGAGGATGAATCCCTCATATTACGCCCAAGAATCGTTCTTCTGGTAAATCGGACGAAGCATTAAAGATATCTCCATCGGGGTAGAAGCTCCGCAGGCTATGTGTCAAATCGTGGCATTGAGGCAGCACGGGCAGGCTTCCGTAGTGGACGGAAATTGATAAATATTCACCCTTTTTACCAGCTACCAGAGATACTTCTACCCCCCCCCCCCAGTACTAATTATTGAATGACTTCATTTCTTATCCAACATATATCAGGTGACAAGCAAGGTCTGATCCCCCTATCCACCCAGCAGCAACTGAGAAAGGGACAAGAGGCGTCTAGAACGTCAAATCAAGGACGACCGAGTTTCGCAACTTCCTTGTGCGTTCCGCACATTCCTCCCTCCATATCCTGGATACGCAGAGAGAACGGGAGGCAAGTAACCGCGAGATTGAGGACAGGACTGATGTTAATTACACATGCGATTGGACAAAGCGTTTGTCTGTCAAGTCAATAGTCCCAGGCGTAGACTTTCCTGGGTACGTCCACGCCGCCGTAACCGTCTGTGCATGGGACCTCTTTTAGTTTCACCAAGCCCTCCTCGTCCTTCCCATTTTTTGTCCGGCTTCAGTGTCCCGCATTTCCGGTTGCACGTGCGCTAAGAACCAGTACACATATCGTACCTTTCCTGGACAAGGGGAAGGTTGGATGGATGAAGTCGTGGTTGCCCTTGCCCTTTCAGCCGTTGACCCGTACCATCACTTGTTCAATGGAGTCAGTCGTCGTCGTCCGCAGCGTCGCTTTCATCAAGCTTGTTTCCTAAGCCTCTTCTCCAGTCTCGCGGCTCTTTCATTTGGGGCGAGGCTTCCCCTGTAACTCTTCGATAACCCCTACCGCCGTCTCCAGTCCATCCCAATAATCCATCCTCTCCAACCGCGCCAACCCATCCACAGATACCCTCAACTCTGGGTCCTCGTCCACTGCCCGGCCCAGCGCAAGCTCGTGCAGCACCGGATCCAGCTTGCGATGCATCCCCGCACGGAACCGCAACAGCGTGTCCCTTGCCCTGGTCGTCGTCTTCTTCACTTGCCTCCTGCATCCCAGCAGAGCGCACCATCATCACCAACCTCTTCGTCTCCTGCTCGCTGTGCACCATATTTGCCCATCCCCGCACCAGGTTTCCGGAGTCCTGTGACGCGGAGTTGCTTGATATCCAAGGATCTTTCCTCGCCTGTGGGCTCGTAAGCTTAGTCCCCAAAACAGCGCCGCCATGCGTGGTGACACAACGGGCGTTGCGGTCGACAGGAGTGGTTCCTTGGAGCCGTCAGACCAGACGCAGTCGTCGAAGAGCATGGAGGGCATCGTAGCCCTCAGAGCTTTTGGCGGCCGCCGAAGAAAGTGGATCGGGACCATGGCCTTCCAGCTCTTTGGGTAAGTGAGGTGACTAGTGTGCAGCGTGTCGAAAGTCATGAGGTGGCTTGCGAAGCTTGCCCGTGCCATGTTGGGCTGCAGACCAGCAACGAGAACGGCACGATAAGAGGATCGTCGCGCGCGTTCTTATTCAGGTGCGGCAGGCCGAACTCAACGCTGAAGGGTAGCTTCTTCTTCTTGCTGTTGCGATGTGCCGTCGAAAATGGAATGAGCCCAGCCTCAACCAGCACTTTTTCAATCTGGCAGGCACCCTGATCAACGTCCAAATGGCTGTAGGTCGTAGATAGTGTTCTCAACACCAGGCGTATGTGATAAGCTCTGGCTCTTGCGCAACGGCGGTCCGTAGATCGCGGTAAGCACGTAGCAGCGTAAGATGTTTACTGCACGTACCCTCGGCGAAGCGAAAACGCATGTCATTGGCAGCATCCTCGGTTTGTTTGATAATCGTGCTCCTACACATTCGCCACGGCCGCAGTTCTAAGAATGATGATGGGGTCAAGACACTGACATAACATGCCCAAGACAACCAGTTTCCCTAAGGCAGTGTGAAGAGGCAGCTTGCCGAGCACCTTGCCAAGACTCGTGACTGGTCGCGCCATTGTCGAAAGCTGGAGGGGTCTGCCTCTCTAGGTGGCTCAAGTCTATTCAAGTTGAACTTCGGCATCGGTGAGTATCTGTCGCATGGGTTCCAGACATTCCCTTCTTGAGAGTGAAATTGATACGGCACTCTAATTCTGGATTCTCGTTTCTCCTGTAGACGATTGACAGCAGATCCGTCTTGGTGGTTGAGAGCGCCCCGGTTGACTTCATGCCTGTCGATTGGTGTTTCCTTTGTATTCCATCCAAATGGGTTTCGTCTCCGTGGAGATCTGTTGTAGTTTGTGTCTGCCTGCATGCTGATTCTGAATGCACGGCTGAGCGAGAAGTCAGAAGTGTCGTGTGTTGGCAACTTTGGGCGCTGTGGTAGGGTCGAAAGTCAGGCGCGTGAGCCAGCTTGTTTTGCAAGCGCGGTCCATTGCGAAATTGGCATCTGATCGTCGCATCTGTTTTCACTTATAGTGAGTGGGCGACGCATTGGTTCCCGCAGTGATTGCGGCCATAATAGAGTCCTTGGGCACTCCGAAGCTGGCCTGACGTTGAATGGCTCAGTCGACATGAACATATTTAGGGTTAGGGGTAACGTGGACGTGCAGTACAGGGCGATACATTCTGTCATGTTAGGTACCGCCATTCAGTAACGTTCGAAATGGAGCGTGCGCTTCTTTCGGGCTTCTGATTCAATGGTACTTGACATGAGACATATTCATTCCCTGCATCTCCAGCGTGGGCTGTTCAAAGTGACGAATGGCGAGCGCCTCATGTTCCAACATTGTGAAATTATTACACATAGATCCATGAAGGCCTTCTATTAAAAGCCTCTTGAACTACCTCTCTTCTTCTCGATACCGTTCCTGTTGGCTAGAACCAAACAACCATTAGCTTCTGTCCAGTGTATATTGCCCAATATACCAGATGCTCTCCCAGGGTATATGTATATATATGCATCTATTGCTTCCAATGCTTCCCTGCCAATGTGCTCAAAAATTTCAACCCTCGCCTTAACGCCTTTGACCGCCGTGTTTCTTCATGGTCCCCAGAAAGCGATCCATCTGGCCTGGCCCGCGATGAGTGTTCGAATCTCGTTCGAAATCTTTTTCGTTCATGGGCGCCTGGATCTCCCTTCTCTTGCTTATTGCACCTACGAAGTTCTTCGTAGCGCAAGTGGTATTGGAGGTATACTCCGAATTGCTCATCCTCGCAAAGCTGTATCGCTGTTCCACCTCAATCGACCTAGAAACCTCTCGCCTCTAGTATTCGTCTCAGTTCCTTCAGAGGTACAGGCTTGCTCAGGAACAAATCAATGCCGCTGCCGAATGCTTCCTGCTGTGTCGTAGCCGAGGCAAGGCCCGTGAGGGCAATGATCAGGGCGGGTTGCAGCTGGTGTTGGCGCTCGTGCGCACGGATAAGCCGCGTGGACTCGAGCCCATCCATGACTGGCATGGAGATATCTGGCAAGCAGTATTTAGCTCTGGCCTGGGGGCAAAGGGAGCTCGAAATACAAATAAGGTTGCGACGGGCTCTTCTGACAGGGGAGGGGACTTGAGTTTACGAACCCATGAAAATGCACCGGTAATTGATGACCCTCGCGCGGCAGCTTTCCAATGCCTCCAGCCCGTCTACTGCACAGTCATGCCCACAGCCAAGCTTCTTCATGTATGATGCGAGCATCTTGAAAAACGGGTCAATTGTCAGGTGCGTGGGAGATGGTGTCGAGGGCTCAAGAGAAGACATACCTTCCTGTTGATTGCGTTGTCATCCACGATTAGAAAAGGGACACCCTCTTCCCGGTCGGACAGCGACTGAGCCTCGAAATGCGGCTGACTTGATGTAGCAGAAGGACTGTGGTCACCCGGAGGAGCCCCATCAGTCAGTGACTCCCCGTTCATCGAATTGTTGACCGCGTCGAAACTTTTTTCGACGGGCCTATGCGGAAGCGCCAGTGGAGTTATCGGGTCACTTTGGTCGCTTTGCGGAGACGACAGTGCCAGTTCGTCTTCGTGAGCTCTGCTCTCGAGCAGCTGGTTGGCTACTTGACCGTCGCCATTGCTCAAGATGGGCGGCGCTTGGTGACTAGTTTGTGACTGAGTCTCCGCTTTCTTTGCTCTCTCCAGCGCAAAAACCAGGAGCCGGGCCAATTTCCGAGGGCCGACACTGCGTTTTGTCAGAAAATAAGTACTTTTACAGTCTTGGCGGGGCTGGTAGACAAGTTGGACTTACGGTTGTGATATACATTCGCGAATGAAAGGATATCCGGCTGCAGAGAAATCGGCTGTGTGCTGGTGGGATGACAAGTGGCTGTCACAAACCACCACTGCGGGCGTCGCCCGGGCATGACCATTGAGAGCCGCGATCTGGTCCACGGCATGTTCGGCGCAAATATACAATGTTGGTGGCGTAATGTCCACTTCGGATAAGGGAATCACCTTCAGATGAAGTAGACGCTGGCATAGTAGCTCCAAAGAGGCTCTGGGACTTAACTGCGTATCTCCAGTGTTCACAACCAACGGCACGTGCTCGCCAAAGTCATCGGGAAAGCCCAGAAGCGTGACGCTGGCGCCCTCCAGCGTCTCTAGCAACGTGCTAAAGTCCTTGCTCAGTGGCTGGGGAGTGCCCGTTGCCGATGACCGTGGACTAGACAGGCGCAATGGGATCAAGACGCGTATTGTCGTGCCGCGGTTGACCCGACTTTCAACGCCGATGCGACCACCGAGACCGTGGACGATTTGCTTTACGAGGCTCAATCCCAGGCCTGCACCAGCAGATAGTTGGTTTTCTTGCGCAAAGGGAGTGAATAGTCGGTTTTGCAAGTAGTCACTGCCGATGCCGCGTCCTGAGTCAGAGATGGAGAGGACGATGGTTCGCCGACGGGACTTTTTCCTGGATGAGAAGGGCTCCTGTGTCAACGACACCAAGATGTGTCCGTCGGACGTGTATTTCAAAGCATTGCCAAAGATGTTCATGATAATTCTCCGTAAAGCCCCCGGCTGAGCATGGAAAAGCCAAGGCACACTGGCATCAATGGCGAGGTGAACTTTGACCCCCGTCTTCGGTTGTGAACTTCCCGAGGACGATTTGGCCGTGTCCATTCGACGGACAGTCTCCACCCTTCGCAGTGTGCCTGCTTGTTCGGACCGGGAATTGGCGGCCCTCTCTCGTGTGGCCCATTGATTGGACGTGTCCTGAAAACTGAAGCCGGCGTAGACGCTTTCAATAACTTCTTCCATTAGGAGATCAAGCCTGACTTCGGAGAAAATGCTCATCATCCCGGCCTGTATTGACGTGTTTCCATTGGCGTCCGCGCCAAGTCCTCGGGCCTTGCCCACGACTTTTCGCCTTGGCTTTTGCAGGAAATGATTCACCTTGCTGAAATCGAGTAGCTGAAACAGGGAAGTCAGTCAAGTTTTGGGCAAAGCGCAGACTAGATACACTCACATGATCGAGGGTGTCCAGCAGCGTTCGACCGCACGTTTCCACAGTGTGAAGCACGTCCTCTTGGAAGCCGGTCAGGATGGAATCGTGCAGGAGCTCGACGCCCAAGATCACGCCGTGCAATGGACTTCTTATTTCGTGTGAGAGTGATCCAAGGACATCTGCCTTCGCCATGTTCTCTCGCAATACCCTGATTCGTCCTACCTCGGCCATCGCAGCCGAGCCGAATGCCTTCATATAGCTGAGCTCGCCCGATGAGAAAACACGAGCACGAGACTTTGTCCATACAAAACCACCTGCAAACCAACGTTCCCTGTCTTGATCCCACAAGGGGACCAGTGCCACACTTCTGGCCCCCGGAAACATTCGCATCAGGAATGCACCATCGCTTTTCCTCGGTCTCTCCCGGACAATTTTCTGAAGCACCCTGTCCTGTTCATCGCCGCCACTGGAGGGAGACAGGATGGCGTCCGACCCCTCGCTGTCACTAATCGCCCAGATGACGTTTCCGTCATCGCCAAAGTTGATGATCTGACCGTCAGGATAGCGGCGGGACAACCGCTCGAGGAAGGTGTCCGGGACCGACGAGAGTTCGGAGCGTGGCTTGTCACCATCGATACTGGAGAAGTCTGTATCAGAAAACCCCAGGACTCGACAGATCACGGTTCTGTATGTGCTCTCATCCGTTGCCATGGAATCCTCCCCGCTACTGCTAGACGAACGATCCTTATCCTCGGCCTCGCGCTCAGCCCGGGTGACAAGACGTCCATACGAACCCACTGTGGCGTCCAGAAACAATGCTCCCTCCACCTCGACGGATTCACGTATGATGTTGGCGACACGAGAGAAGATTGACTTGAGGACAACAGTATTATCATCGTCTTCGTCCTCCGACTCGTTGGCGGTGTTCGATGAGTTATCAGGCCCTTCTGCTCCAGAATCGAAGGTATCTGTGCTGACGACTGGGTGAGCCACTATTGGTTGGCTTTTGGTGTTGTCTATTGACTGAAGTAGGCTGGCGAAGGGATGGACTTGCTTGGCTCGAGGAAGTCCTGCGGCCTGTTCTTGAATCCGTTGCTGTTTAGCATTAAGGGCACCTTCTTTCAAGGCACCCTCTTTGCCCCTGGCGTTTTCGAAAGCCGAGGAATTTGCGACGTGGCGGAATTTCGACATCGAGCCCATTCCCTCCACCATGGATCCTAGGCCTCTCACCATACGCTCATTCCGTCGGTAGCTCTCTGTTGAGACCCTCGCCTGCAGATGCGCCATGATGAGTGCCGACAGGTGTCGCAGGAATCGCTGTGAAGGTGCGTCCAGACCGGCTCTGGGCTCGTCGTCATAGATACAGACAACACCAATATCGATGCCATATACTGTCCTCAGGGGAACACCCGCATAAAAGCGTGAATGAGAGTTAGATCCGAAATAAGGCTTTCCAGAAGCGCGATTGTCTTGGCTGATATCAGGCACTACGTCGATAGGCAGGACGTTTTTCCCATGACTCTCTACGGCCGGACTATCAAGTACATGCTCACAAAAGCCATGCTCACGCGGAATGGCAGTGCCAGACAGCAGGAGTGGAGCTCCGACATCGTCAGGACCATAGTCGTCTTCGCCAGGACCTAGTTCAATAGCACTTGACTGCTTGGCTTCCGCGACAATGTGTTGCCGCTTGCCATCAAACAGGGAGACAAGGGTGCGCTCTGCCTTAAGCCTAAGAGCACCAAGCTGAGCAAACGCTGCGAGAGCAGCGTCAGACGAGGTTGTGAGCCGTGAAGGATCCAGAGGGAAACCAGTGTCGTTGACGATAGACTCAGCCAGTAGGGAGGCCCCATATCTGATATCCGGGGACTGATCAGCAGCGATGCACGAATACACGCACGGAGGGTGATGGCAAGCCACATCGCTTCAAGGCGCAGGGCCACAGGTCACTCACCGAAGAGTCTCCTCCTCCCGGGCCGCCTCGGAAATGGACCCCGTCTTCAGAGTCGCATAGCTGTGCGTACCGCGGCCCATGGTACGAGTGCTGCTGGAAGCGCAGCCAAACAACGACACCAGGAGGGCATGGGAATGTTGCAGAACAACCTCTCCAGTGAGAAAGTCGTACGGAATGCAAGCGATTTTGGACGGGAATAGTGGGGAAATACAAGTCGCCACCACGGAGACACAGGAACAACATACAAAAAAGGTGAGACCCTCGAGCTGCGTTCACAGATGCAGTGTGGTGCGCGTGTCACTACTGCAAAAGAGGAATAGCTGAGACAAAGACATTCCGCATGCCGAAATCCATTTCCCATGAATTTCAGGGCAATTGTGCTGCCCGCACGCCCACATGGCCCCATCCCTATGCTAATGCTAGGGTGGTAAGCGTGGATCGTGCGGTCTTTGAAGGTCTAGATCTTCCTGATTCCCAGAGCCCTTGGCCAGTAATATGGGCGCCTGCCATTCCGAGAGATTCTGAAAGCCCACGTAGACTTCCAAGTTAACAAGGGACGTGTGTAATGAGCTGGAGATGCACGAGATTATCACGGCCGAGGAATACATAGTAAGTACAACACCACATACTTACATAATATCCCATGCGAAACATGAGCAGAACTGAGGCCGGACAATCTTGTATGGCCGGAGACTCCGTTGAAATGATCCCTACGCAGTAGTTAGGTCGATTGGGTACTTTATCTGCGTCCTTACCTACCTAAATGGATATGAACCAAGTCAGCTTGAGCAACTCTTTCCTGCGCAGTATACCTCTCAGGCCACGAAATAAGTTCACACGAGTAAATACGGCCGTGTCTACTCACCACCATCGCACAGCGTGCTTCCAGGTGATACACGTCGTCAATCAGTCAATCGGGCCTATGAGGTAGCGTTGAGTTTGCGCGGGCCCGGGCGCTCTGGCCCGGGAGTTTGGTTCCCGCCTGTTTGGAGCGCCAGTCAGATCGCGGAGTATTAAAACGATGTCCCTGTGGAAATCCTATGCCCCAGGCCCACTTCTCCCGTTTGTATAGCAGGGGTTTTGAGAGATTCCCTGATACTATTGTTGCAGAATTCGCATGCAGGACTTGCATGCAGGATTCTTAGTCTCCCGGAAGGAGAAGGTTGTATCTTGCAGGGGATCCAACAGTTTTTGATGTTGAAGCTCAGGAACATTATTCCTGGATAAAAGCTCACATTATCGTACACCGCATATACATAAAAAATCTGGGCATGAATGTATCCTTTCCCATCTGCTTGCCTCGAATTTGTTGTGACAAGGGCTCTGTAGGCCCAGACTCCGACCGGCCGCCATTTCTTGGAATTAGTGATGAACCCCGCGTATTACATTTCTACAGGAGGCTATATCAAATATGTATACCATATATCTCCGATTGGGGATGCACGAATCATCGTTCGGTAAATGAATTAGCGTGCATAATCACTTGCAGGTCCTGGAGGTCCGAACAAACTGCCCATACTCTAATTCATAAGTCCTCACCACCTAACTCATTTCTTCCCGAATTCTTGATCCTATGAGATTTATCAAGTGAAAATGATCGTATTGCGGAGGCGATGTATGATGAGTTTCATTGGAATAGCAAGAGTATCGAGAGGCCTGTCTTCGCGAACAAAAGGTATCATACCCCTACCTCTGAAGTCTAAACAGCCTTGGCCCGAATTTCATGACCGCTACTCCCACTGCTCCTCTACACTTTACTATTCCCTATGTATTCGAAAATCCCGTTACACGGTACCCCGAACGCTGCAATTGCCTTGTAAGTTGCCACAGTGACACTTTTGAGACAAAGTGTGAAAGGTGGTTCAGTGTCGGAAGCCGGCTGGTTTGGTTGAAAAACAAGTCTTGGCGATGCCGACTTGTGGATGTCCCGAGGGATTTCATGGGGCAACACGAGGTCTTCATCCGCTAGTGAGTCGCTTAAAAAGAAGCATACTCTCGTTCCCGCCGATCTGCCTGCCTGCTACTCTCAACCCGTGATAGTTTCTGGAAAATTCGTACCGTAGCAGCTCGAAAAGGGAAGGTAAACTGGACTTGGCACGTTAAGCAGGCCTTGGCAGCTTAAGGAAGCAAGCCACCCTGAAAACATATTTAAAGGCCATTTACCAAAGTATTGTGAGATCTCGTCCTCGGCCATCGGACAGTTTCAAATCATACCTTTGGCTTCGTGGAAGGGAAACTCATCATGTCTCTAGCACTTACTACATGGGTTCTTGCCTTGGGCAGTGCTCTCGCCCTTGCAAGCCCTGCCTCAAGTGCTTCTGAACGTTCAGTGCCCTGCTTGAACGATGTCGCCGGGCCCATCTCAAAGGTGGACAGCCTCGCACCACTGCCAAAGCGTGACGGACGCATACGGCGTGCCGTCAATGAGACAAGCATCGCACTCGACGTGCATTTCCATATTGCCAGTTCCCAGGCTGACGCAGAACTGATCACCGACGACATCGTGGCCGCGCAGTTCTCTGTTTTGCAAGAGGCATTCGCAGCGCAAGACATCCATTTCACCTTGGTCTCTACGGACCGGATAGTCGACGACCTTACCGCCGCGAGGTTCTTCGCGCAGGACCCAGACACCGGAGCCTGGACGGACTATGATGAGCAATATCTTGCCTATGTGAAGAGCACGAGAAAAGGCGGCTATGATGCGTTGAACCTCTACTTCTACACCACATATCTGCCAGGTGCTACGGGGTATTGTACTTGGCCTCTGGAAACCTCCGTGACCGAGGGCAGCGATGTGTTCTACCGTGACAGTTGTCAGTTGAGCGCCACGACTATGCCTGGGCTGCCGGTAGAGCGACAGAATGGTGGTTGGAATATGGGCCACATGGCTGTGCACGAGACGGGCCATTGGCTAGGGTTGAACCATACTTTCACCTCAGGTTGTTCGGGTGAAGGTGACTTTGTCTCGGACACACCTGCGACTGCTTTGGTATATGATTGCCCCGTTGGATCGGATACGTGCCCGACTGTTTCTGGGCTAGATCCCATCCACAATTTCATGGGTTATACGAATGATACCTGCACAAGCGAGTTCACTCCTGGTCAGAAAGACCGGATGTTTGATACTTTCTACAACTTCAGGAGACGGTCGTGACGGCTTTAGAGGACAGTAATGGGGAACATTAGGCTATTCGAGAAAAGCGTTGAGTATTATACCTATAGGGCTGTACTTGTCTAGGGGAAAGGATACGAATTAGAATAATGCAGGACATGTGGCTGGTTGTCGAACTATCACGTATTGTCTGATCCAGTGTGATCAACTTTATAACCAATCAGCGAAGCGCTGAATGCACGAAAGGGTGCCTTTGGTGGTCAAGGGGCGAAGGAAAGGCTTAAGGGCGTATGTGTTTTATTCAGGACTAGGTCTCAGGCATGTATGAACTTCCTCTGAAGGGGTAGGACTGGGGACACCTCTTTGGACACAAATAAAGTAGAGTATACATGGCAGCTAGAGCAACGTCTTGTTTAGATCTTCCTATAAGGACCCCCTCTCGTCTCCTCTGTGACCGTCCACTTTGTCTCAATGGTGATGCCTGGAACTTTCCGAGACGACTCGGCAGCAGGGAATTCCTCGAATGGATCACGCGTTCCTCGTCCTCGGATAGACCCAGCTATGGACTTCGATATAGACGACTTCGATTTGAGATGCGACCTGGAATCGCCCGTACCAATTTCCGTCGTAAAGTGAACGTTTTCCTTTCCATACTGTGATTCTTGTCAATAAATCCTTTTCACGTGGAAGACACCCTCATGAGCAGAGAACGGGTGCGAAATGGCACGTACAATCGTCTCGAGCGGCAATCCGTTGGCGATGCTCTCGATAATGAATTTGGGAGATTGCTGGTCCGCCTGGCCATTGTTTCGGATGCGTGATACATATTCGTCTTGGTCGTCATTGTAGACTTTTCGGTATCGCCAGTATGAGTAGAGAGGGAGCAGCATAGGCAGGCTGTTGCAGAGGATACTGAGTGTCACCTCGAGAACACTGAGAAATGTAATCAAGCTTATGGATACCTGAGAATTGGTTAGTACAATTTTCGGCGGCCGCTACCTATATGACAGATTCACCCACCATTGGCTCCTTTGCGTATTCTGTGTCGTTTGAGGCGAGCAAGTAGATACGATAAACAGAAACCAAGGTCACGCTGCGGACACATGTGTTAGCAGTCAGCCCTGACAGCTCAATTTACCAGTCGTCGCACTTCAGACCCAATCCAACTGTCCGGATCTGATTGCCTATCTAACGAAAGCATTATACCAAAGGAGAGCCGAGATCACGTACCTGATACCGAGCACAAAAACACAGGTCAGCCCCAGTCGCGTAGAGACGCTGACTGTGACCAAAGACCATATTGTGTATAGCGGCAGTAGACCAATGATAAGGTTTGTGAGACAGTTGAAGAGTGCGGTAGATACAAGGCTCGCCGTATTCTCTTTGCAGTGGTCGATGACGAGGTCCACATGTCCATCATGGACACGACAGACAAGAAACGACTGAGCAAGATTGGCCAGGCCCCAAACTCCCACGAGGACCATCACCCATCTCGCAGCTCGCTGCATGGATCCATGCGTGAAGATGCGCAGATAAAAGAACAGTACAGAAAGCTTCGCCGTAACAACAGCAGTATTGTAGATGAGTTCGAAGGGTACAAAAAGCTAGCAACCGAGTCAATTTATCAGCTTCATGAAGCATATATCAAGACGACGATCGCGACTGACCAGAGAGATGTAAGCAAAATTACCGACTGGCACCTCGACGATGGGGTACCCGATCCCGGTCACCGACCCTGAGAAACCTTGCGGTTAGCTTGCGAATAGGCAAGTCCGTTGTAGTGATATACAGTAGAAGTTGTTGTGAAGACTTACAAAGTCCCTGACATATCAACAGTGCTATAGCCTGAGGAATGGCCGCAAGAATAAGGTAGTCGTCCCAGCCCAGCTTCGAGCCCGTGATCAACCGAGCCACGAAACGCAACGCAACGACCAGCGCTGTGATGAATAACAAGACTGAGTTGCCAACGAGCCGACTCTGGACGCCGGATGGGATAGCAAGTGGCGTATAAAGTACTGCCATCGTCGTGCAAGGCTTTTGGTATGCTAAAACATCAAGCCTGCATTATCATAGAGATTGACCAAGTTAGGGACCCATGGGTTCTTTTGGCAATACAAAATGGCGAAAAGGCCAAGAAGCATAGATATTGAAAGGGTGTGGAGTTCCAGGGCCCCTATCACTTTTTCAACAAGATTGAACAGTGACTGTGATCAGATTAGTCGAAAGGCACTGAGGGAAAACTCTCGCCTACCTACCTGGTAGCCCAAGTCCCTGGCACCCTGCAGCCTCCAAACACCCTCCCCCCCAAGGGGGGCCCGTGTTACAGAGCCGCTCAGGTATTTCTCCACGGCGGAGATTAGGTTCGAGTAGTATAGCAGAAAATAGAAGCCTATTGCGCTCGGGAAGCTTGGAAGGCCCGCTTGCTTGGGAAGATAGAGGTGATTTGCTATGAACACCCTCTGTGCGGATCTACAGGAGACCTAGACTCTGCTCCTGCGAGCGGAGGCGTCAAGTTCCGTGCGTACATAGTATGCGTGCGTGCTAGTCCAGCATGACTCGATTTTGTTGTCTATTTACCTGGAATCTTGAAGTTGACGATACGACGACGTTGATGATACCGTTTATCCTTGGTCACATGCTTCACATTCACATTTACGATTACCAACCCCTTTGTTCCATCTGAGAGGATTGCGACTGGGTGGAGGCAATTCCGATTAGAGAAATCCTGCCGAGACATTTTCGACTTGTGGGCCGCCGATGATCTCCAAAGTAGGGATGGATGGGTGAGATCGCCTGCAAGGATCCGCGAAAAGTGTGCCTACTACCACATTCCGCTATTCCGATTATTAACATTGTCATGTTGCTCGCTCGCCTAGCTCGCTTACTATATACACGCGCGAGTCGACATAGTATCCCGGCGGAACGGGCATGACGATCTTGTTTTCTGCTGCAAGTGTTTGGCATTGCATGTTTGACATGACCTAGGACTCAAGGTCCGAACGGAAAGAAAGCGTATCCGTGACAAAATGGGGAAGCGTAATCGTGTTTGGAAGAAAGGAAACGTCAACAAGAGGGTCGTGCTGAAGGCATATCACGCTCCGCGCTGCTCTACCCTTCACTCTCCACCACGCCGCTATCTACACGTCTTTTGTCCCGTCACTCATTGCAAGCCAAGGCCGAACCCACCCACTGATATCACGTGCCCGGGTCTAGGGAGAACTGAATCAGCCAAGACTGTTCCTTAAGAATTCGATCCTCTATCCAGTGCTGCCTCCATAACCGTCCCGGATATGCCGCAGGCGCGTGGAAAGTCCTGGATCCCGTCAAACTGGATGATCAGCCTCTTTGTCCTTCCTAGACTTTGCGATAGTGGAGATTATAGCCTCGTGGCGGTCAATGACAGCGGCAACAGCCGTTTTGAGATTCTTGCTCTGCTCTTGAATCTCTGAGTCATTTACAATCGTAGTTGCGTTGGCCTCAGTTGGTATGACGCGAGCCAAAGCGAAGTACAGCTTCTTGTCGATGAGCTTGTTGATCTCTTCCATGACTTCCTTCTCGCGGGCCTCCATGAGCACCGGTGTGAGGCGTTCGTCGTGATTTTTGAAAGACATATTGGCGGTGATCCGACCGTAGGATTTGCGACCGGAAAACCCTAAGAATAGAAGCTTCTTTTATTGAACAGGGTAATCGACACGAGGACAACAGTTTTTGATTGATAATAATCTGCGGTGAAGACGACTCCCGTCTGTGTACAGTTTCGAGACGTCGTCTGATCGAGATGCTGGTGATGAGTGAGGACGACGTGTGACGTGCAGAGGTTTATACCCTGAAAGTTTGCTCTAACCCTTTTTGGAAGAAAAGCAACAGCAGTCAGGGGTTAGGCCTTCTGGAAGCAACCAAGAAGTCCCTGGCCTGCTGAGTGAACAAGCGCCCTGGGCCTCATTCACGGGCCTTACTAATAGTACCTTCGTCCTGATCTACCGAAAAGCAAACTGCGCAAAGAAAGCAACTATGTCGTGCTGATACTTTTCCAGTGTTCTACTTTTTGGTAAGCCGGAAGTCGATGGCCGACCATCTACGATACTACACACGATCTGAGATTCCGAGTTGTACCTCGTCCCATCCATGAATGCAATTCATGATAAAGAACGACTTCGACATAACCTCTGACGGCTGGCCTCCTCCAGGAAGGGCACGTGAGCAGGACAAGCCTAAACAAAACCGAATGAAGAGGCGCTCACTGCAGACTTTGTCTCACAGCTATTGTCCCACGATCATCCTCTACCCGTTGAGCCTAACTCAACCATTACTCAAGTAGGCATCCGGGGTGTTATTAGGCACTGCTATGTATGAGTTTTGAAATCTATCGCCAGCTGATATGACATCCCTGATGTATAGTCGATCTACTTTGCGATGCCTACCTTCTTGGAATTGCCTCTCGAAAACTACCAAATCGAGTATTATTTGGGGCATTAAAAACATTTCCTACCTTGGAGCATGCAAATATGGAATATCAAACATATCGGGACATGAACCCGCGTAATGAGCTGACACCATGTCATGCATAAGACAAGCTCCCGAGCCGGTCGATCGAGGGACCAAGTTGGAATCCCTGCGCTGATCACCACCAAACAGTCTGTGGCTATACTGGCATGTATATAGTCTGAATATTGCTCTATCAGAACCCTAGATTGCAGAGTTCTTTGCTCGCCTAGGTCTACGACGGGCGCAGATTTCACTGGGCCGTCCCTATAAGGCGTTGCGTTTGCTCATCTAGGACTATACATCTCCTATATTCGTACTGCATGTACAGCTGTAATGTATTCGACTCGAGCTTGATGGACGATCGATAAGATAATATTTAAGCCGCCCCAATCATGTCTTTTGGCAAGAAAGCGAACACAGTGCCTGTCAATGAGAGTAACGAGCAAACTACAATGAGTGCCCAATTTCCCATACGTTCCATCGCACTGATCTCGCGGCCAAAAAGCTTGAGATGAAAGGCAACTGGAAGGCTGTAATGCCACCAGAATTCGTTAGCAGCTGACTCTAAAGATACATGACAGGAGAAACGCAACTTACGTCACGCAAATGGTGAAGCAGAGGGCCGAGCCTGTTAATGTATTGGTCAGCAAGAAGCACGACGAAAAAGCAAAGTTCAGCAAACAGAGATCGCATACCCATAAAAGCCATGATCGAGTCAAAAGCTGGGAAGACTATAGAAATCACCAGGAAAACTAAAATTGTAGCCACCCGGATGACGATCTTCATAATACCTCGGAACCACGCCGATCTACCCACCATGGCAGACGAGCCTTCGGAGATGGCCTGCTGATGCACGCCTAGCAAGACTTCTGCCGTCGCCACAATGGGCCTGGCGTTGAGGGGAACTTTCGTGAGGGGGATAATGGCGATGACACCGCACAAAAGATAAGTCAACGCTTGCGGATATCCAGACGTCAGGAGGATGTTAGACGTAATGGCGTCCAAGACATCGTCTCCAAACATGAGGATACCGGCAACGGCGGCGGTGGCGTCGAGAAGGTAAGTGAAGGAGAACGTGATCTTCAGTGCGCGAGTGTACTTGTGGGGGTGCCTCATGTCCCTGTAAATGTTTGGAAAGACGCCATGACCACCCCATGGAGACATGAGAAGACCAAATGACAGAGGAAGAGTCAGCCAGTTGGCTGGGAACAAGTATGTTGTTGCCGGGTGGATAAGAGAGCCCGGAGAGTCGGGCTTGATCAAGCCATCTACGATGACGATGAGGACAACTAGTAGAAGGTCAGCAAGACTACAGTTGTATGGGATATGACCCGGTCCAGGAAGCCCATGGCAGCAGACGTACTGGTGATGCAGCAAATGATGCCAATGACGCTTGTGAAACTCAAATACCGCAACGGCAAGAAATTCAGGGGTATCAAAATGATAGAAAAGAGAATTTTCCACTGATTCACTGACAGGGCGCCGTGAAATAGCAAGTCCATGGAGTCGGCAAAGAGGACAATGAGAGCGACACAAGCGGCAAGAAGCTCCAGCGTGAACAAGATACTGGTAGCAATACGAGCATTGCGCCCAAAAGAGATATAGGCGAGGTCGGAAAAGGTGATTAGACTGGGGTCGAGGTCCATACACTTCGCAAGCAACTTTGCCGTGTAGGAAGTGACCAAGGCTGCTCCAAGGAGTGTCAGCATGCCGCAAAGCCATCCTGCATACTTGAACCCCATTGGCAGGCTGAGCAGGCCGACTCCAATCAAGACACTATGTAAGAACTAGTCAGCACAATACCAGCTTACAATGCAAGACATGCCATGCCATGATGCGCGCAGATCCAATCTCTGAACTTACTTGATCGAATTGAAAATCGTCTGGGGCAGTGTACTTTGCCCTTTGACCGTGAGCACAATCTTTCCATCGTCCTGCTCGACTTCCTTGACGAGAATGGGCGGCGTTTCACCATCGGGCACGTTCCCGCTCAACTGCTGCTGTCGCCACATCTCAGCGGCCTGCGACATCGAACTCGTCTCGCCATACCCGCCGTCCTCGTCGCCGTCGCTCGAGATCGCCCCATAGTCTCGGAAGGACCCATAGCTCCCCACAATATCCGGCGCCGCCAGCTGTGGTGGGATCGCAAAGATCGAGTTGGGCGTGCCCCTGCTGCTCCCGATGCTGAACGTCCGCCGCAGCTCGCCGTCCAGCGCCTTTTGCTCCCGATCCCGAAACGATCCTGTGCTGGCGTGTCGGCCCAAGCGGTTGCCCCCAAGAAGCGGTTGCCCTTCGCCGCTAGGACCGGGACCGGGACCGGGGCTGTCCTCGCGCGGTGGCGCGCCCTCGGTGGTATGATGGTGGTGTTGGTGTTGGTGTTGGTGGTGCGCGGACGACGAGGCCGCCTCGTCGAGGTGCTGGCGCAAGAGTGATACCCGTGGCGCGGAGCCTGCTGCACCGTAGCTCGTTCCCGTCTCTTCCCCACGACCATATGCTAATCCATCGTGGGCCCCGATGGGCGCTTGATCGGGGGCGAAGACGAACGAGGGCCGCTGCGGAATGACCTCTGGAAAGCCGGCCGCGCGTTGAAAGGAGCGCGCAAAGGAGCGGATCGAGTTCACGCCGCCTACATCGCCAAGGGCAGCCAGGCGGTTCGACACGGAGGACCTGACGGTACGTGTAATCTTTAGTGATTGTTGTTCTGGCCCGGGAGAGGGGGGGCGGGGTGTTTTGCTCTCTTTTCTTCCCACACATACCTCCTGCGTCTAACATTCAAAAGTCCCTCGCTTGCACCCTCTGCGCGAGGGCTCTCTCCGAAATGCTCATTATCCTCAAAAGTGACACTACGGCCTGGGGATTCTCCCCGCTCATACGCGTCCCATATGGAGGGGTTGCTTCGTCCGTTGGACATGAGGAGAAGTGATAGTGGGTTTGCGAATTTGCGTTTTATCTAGGAATTGGCTTGGAGATGAGACAAAACGTTGACCGGGATTCACTACAGCAACGAGAAGATTCGGTTTTTTCTGGGGAGAGGGAGGGTGCTCTAGAGGTCTCAACAACTGCACCTCGTCTCGCCTTTTACGTTGGTTGTTGGACAACAATAAGGAAATACAGCGGGTCAAGCAGTATCACGAGAACCAGTGAAGATCAGGGAACATTTATCGCGCGTACCATGATTGTACGCAGTAGATATTATATCTATCTCGCGGTCATACCATCTATCAGATATTATGTACGTAATGTTGCAGCGCTGCACGCGACGCAACGCTACAAACAGCGGGTGAGCTAGTATCGGACTTGGTTAGAGGGTACTAAGATACAGGCGGCTCAGGTGCCATTTCCAGAGCCACGCCGCCTACTAAAACATCTTCCCAGGATGTATTCTTTTATCTTACCAACAAGGTTTAATACCCACACCAAAGCACCCGAGGGTGGGCCCCAGAGGCTGGAGACACAGGGGCCCGTATCGTGCATGATGCACTTGCATGGTACCACGTCCAGTCATTCACATCTTTCACAAACTTTATTGGGCAATTGGGACTCACGGACCGTTGAAATGCTGGAGCCAGATTCGCGAAGGAATTCGCATCCTGGCTCCGTCTTGTTCCCGGCTTCAAGTCCTCCTCCTCCAACGCCGACTGACCCCGCCACCAAACATCGCTTCGAATCGTGCGAGTCCAGATCTGTGAAAGGCTTAAAAACTCTTCGAACAAGGTTTGACGAAATGGCCTGCAAATTCGAAAAGCTTGTGCCAGCTCGTGCAACCTTGGCGCATAATGACTATACAGTCGGTACTTAAACTCCACTGCTCTCGTCCACCTTCACCGCTCCACTCTCCATCCACCGCCGTACAACCCCACATCTCGACAATATAATACCTCCACTTTGGCAAATTTCTCAACAAGATATGGCATTGTGGCGGAGAGGTCTAACGCGATAGACTAGAAATCTATTCTCTTCGGAGGCGTCTGTTCGAATCAGGCCAATGTCGTTCTTTTGATGATTCTTTTTGGGCTCACTTCCTTCCGTTGAGAGTGTGGCAGATGGGAACCTAGTGGTACAGTGGAGAGATTACCATTCGAACCGGAATAGGACTGGAAGCTGCGTAGCATGCGGATCTTAGGATGTCTGTTTTTTTTCTTTGTGACTTGGATAATCTGTGTTTACCCAAATCGTCTTCCTTCAAGCCATGTTCAGTGGACATAGCACACCCGCCATGTGTAGATTCCCCACATATACTGAATGTAATGTGTATCCCTCTTGGAACGTGCCTAGAAGAATGAAGCGCCCGCGCGTCACCTTCGAACTTGGAGAGACTCATCAGCTCCGGTAAGTGGATTATTTGTAGGTTGCTTATCCTAGACACACCAGTTGCCTTGCTTTTCCTCCATATCTGCATGCAAGTCGATTCCTGGCGGCCCGCGGGACATAATCATCATAGCTCCACAACAAATCTCGCTAGAATCAAGCGCCAGTTCAAGCCATTAGGCACCCAGGCCAGATTATGCTCAGGATAGTTGAGTTAGTTATGTGGGTCGAGAAGGGAATGGGGAAGTTGGGATGCGGCCTTGTCGTCTTGCACGCCGTCTGGAAGCGAAGTGGAATCAGTTGTCGTATATATATCGGCAAGCAGACAAATATACTATAATTGTTAGATCACGTCAAAGAACAAATAATATAGTCTCGTACAAGCACCCCCGCTGCTGTGACATGTCAAGCTGATAGACCAGGTGAAGACGTCCAGAAGTCGGGTCAAGACGTCTGTCCCGCGCATTCATCGCTACGTGACCATTAGCAAATAGAATATCTTCTATTATACAACTATCTGTACAGCTTATTAGGGGAAAAGTCGTTCCGGGAACAGACCTCACGGTGGCACGTAATTCCTTCAAATATATGTATGTCTTTCACAAGACAGAAACCCTTAGGCCAGTGGCCACGCAAAAGACCCTTGACAATTGTCATAGACATCATCGCCTCTTACACCAACTCGTCAGAAGGGTAAAAGCGCGTAACGTTCTCGACCGCACACAGACGCAGGCGCGACTTACATCTCTAGTTCGACAAATATAGATGTGAGAGTATTCGAAGGAGGGCAGCATCACCCAGTCATAAGCCAACGACCACATACTTTACTTTGACGAAGATAGCACGAAAACAACTGCAGATATATCGCGTAGAATAAATGACACACACAACTGTACGCTCTAGGCCTCCTTTTTGAAAGCAACAATGGTATGTGCTAACCATCTCCTTTCTCCATCATCGTCTCTGCTACGCCGACATGAAAACTAACCAGTCAAGTCAGACGACAAGAAACAGATTCACAAGATTATTTAAAATACAAAAATCCAATATCGAAAAAGAAAAGAGGAGAAAAGGGAAAAAAGGACCTGAGGCACTATTCGAGCCTCGCTCATGAAGAAGTGGAATGATGCTTCTTCCCCGCCGCCACGCCTCCGCCCATAGTTCTTGTTGGCAGCCCTCTGTCAATGCCAGAAACGATGAAAAGAAAGAAAACGATCGCCTTAGAAGACTGCTCGAAACGCCCCATCTCCTGCTTGAAATGCCTGCCCGCCCCGTCCAAACGGTGTCAAAAAGGATTGACATCAATAAATGAACTGCCCTGTCAAAATTTCCCATCTTCACTTCCATGTCTTCAACTGCGGGTCCATGCTGCTCGCCGCGCCGGTTCTACCTTTCCCCATACACTGCACGGCCTTTTTTTTTTCTCTTCACAGAAACTTCCGTGAACCCAATCCAAACAACCATGCCTCGTATACCTCCTCGCTGTGGTCAGTTGGCAACTCCTACCTGTCGTACAGCTCTCTAGTCCTCTCGAGGAGAAGATCCTGACTGGACTGACCAACACCCTGCTCCTCCTCAATGTCTCGAATGGTCTCATTGAAAATCTGCGCCAGCTGACCCAGGACCTTCATGCGGTTCCATTCATGTTTGCTGGTCCAGATGTGGTCCATCAGCTCCCGGTTGATTTGCTCCAGTTGCTCGATAGTGCAGCCCGACGTGCGCTCCGTCAGCTCCCGCTGGAACGCCCGAATCTCTTCTTCGTGCACAATAGGCAATTGGGAAGATGTCGTCGTCGTGGTTGTGGAGCCGCCCGAGTGCCGGATCGAAGACGAGTTATCAGATGGGCCAGTGTCATTCAAGAGGTTTGGCAGACCCATGCGTGCGGCCGCTGGTGTGCGGTGCTCGGTCGGGGCTTGTGAGGAGGTGGGGCTAGTTTGTTCGCCGTGTGCGCCGCTGTACCCCAGGTTGCTTAGGCGGCCGTGAGCCATAGCATCGGCTTGGGAGGGGAACCAAGGAGAGTTGCTCGATCCAGTGTGCTGGCTTGGACCAGACGGGTGGGAACCAGGTGGTTGTGTGTCTGGCAGATGGACGTCGACATCCATGTCAGTGTGATAGCCATTTGTGGCCTGCGTTGACCAGTTGCCTGACGACCTGTTTGTCGTACTGGGGTCGTTGGTGGTGGACGCCTCATTGAGTACAGCAGACGGCGAGACCCCGGGGGGCAAGGAGGTGAGGGCGGACATCTGAGAGATGGGTTGACTTTGGGCGCCTCCAGCAGACTGGAAAGTCCCAGCTCTAGGCAACTCAGGAGGTCCCATCTGGGAGTGGGCTTGAGTCGTCTGGGTATGGTCCGATCCACTCTGTACAGGTCGAGACGGCACCGAGTCGCCGTTTGTGACAGCGGGATTAGCCTGTTGGGGCTCGCCGGGAAGAGGACTCATCACACGGAAGTGTGCCGTGGTTCTGGCAGCCTCAGGAGGCACCGGCGCGCCGAGACGGATGGGCCCATTGTCCTCATCCTCTCCATTTGCCTGCCCCTGGCCATTCACATCTGACTCCACGAGCCCTTGGCCATTAGCGCCACCGGAAACCATTCCAATGGCAGCCTCCATGGCGGCCCTCTTCTTTGCCTTCTCCTCGGCCTTTCGCACCCGTTCCAATTGCCGTGCATGGAGGCCCTCATATTTGGCCGTTCCCTCCTTGATCTCGATGTCAGCGACATCGACATCGACGTTACTCTCCATCTCATTAGCTTTCAAAATCATCTTTCGATCGCCAATGTTGCGGGCATCATGGACGAGGGTCTTGATATCCTTGTAAAAATCCCTAGGTCTTGCATAAAAGCCATTCGATATGCGCTCCTCTATCACGCCAATATCGAGGTTATAGTAGTAATGGCCGGTCGCGACTTCGGTGATGACTTTGTTGCCCTCCTTGTCCTGACCAAGGACAAAGGGACGTTGCTGGGCAATATCAGGACTGACAAAGTTCGGGTCTTCCTCCTCGAAGAGGTACTTGATGCTCTCCCGCCCAATGGCGGGTGTATAGAACGACCTATACTTCTTTTTAATTTGGTCCATGATGGGCTGGAGTCTGAGCTTAAGATGATTCAGCATGATGCGGTCTTCTCGCTTCTCCGCCAATTTCTCCTCCTTGGTCTTGACTCTTGGGGGCGGCGGCGGCGCAACGGGAAGCTCTTCAAGCACGCGCTTCTTTCTCGTGTGCGGGTCGGGGAAGTCAGAAGGTGACTTTCTAATATACGATACGACATTGTCGAAATACACGTAGCGCTTGTCCTGGGATAATGTCAATTCCTGCACACAAAGAGGAGCAAGAGGGGAAGACTTACGCCATCTGGACGGGTGATCTCTGCCCTGTTCCTGCGGGAGTAGCCAAAGAGGTCTCGCACCATCATTTTGTCCATCTCGTTGATTTCCATCTCTGTAGTTGCCAATAAGAGAATGGGATCCGTAGGTGGCAGCGTTTTCAACATGGTGATGAGCGCTGTCAGTGCAACTTCACCCAACGTCGCATACCAGCGGTCGATTTGAGAGATGTAGATGACGCTTGGCTTGTGCCGCCTGACTTCCGTAAACATGCTGACGATCACTTGCTCCGCAGGCTGTCATACTGTGTCAGTCCATGAACAATAGAATGATTAGAAGGTCAAAGACTTACTCGTCCATCACCAAGCACGGTGGCGAGGTCGAGGTTCTGGACATGAACTCTCTCAAAATGATGCAAGATTGCGGCAGCTATGTATCCCTGCCCCATGCCAGGCGCGCCGGTAATGAGCAGGCGAGGTCTGAAAATGCGCGATTTGTCAAAGTCTTGCTGCAAGTTCTCGCGTCCGAACCCATGATCGGCATCCTCATAAGGCTCAAACATTGCTTCCTCAAGTGCAGTAATCTTTGGTTTATTCGGCAGGATGTTCTTCAGCAGTTCCACGATCTTGTCAAATTGGTCTTGTAGAAGCGGCGCCACAGTCTTTGGCAGAGGGGCTGCGCCCGACGTAGCAGAACGCTCAGAGGAGGGGACCATCTTCTTGATCGATATCATGAAGTCGGTAGCATGAATATTAATTTTGCTTGGATCCACCACCAATTTGACGTCCGAGGTGTAAATTTGGGGGTAGGTTCTCTGTATCGAATTGAGCGCAGCCTCAGTGCATAGAGCTCGCAGATCAGCACCACCATATCCTTTGGTATTCTCGGCCAAACTCTGCTTGAACTTATCGGACAGGCCCCAATCCTTTGTGTGAATGTCAAGGATCGATTTCCGGCCTTCGACATCGGGCAGGGAGAAGTAAAATTCGCGATCGAAACGTCCTGGTCGGCGCAAAGCAGGATCAATATTGTCGGGTCGGTTGGTGGCTCCAATGACGATGACCTGGCCACGGCCGTCCATGCCATCCATCAAAGCCAGCAGCGTCGACACAATGGAGGCATGGATCTGTTCTTGTTTACTAGACCGAACAGGAGCCAGGCCATCAATCTCATCGAAGAAGATAATACTTGGCTGAGTCTTTCGGGCTTCCTCAAACAACAGACGAAGCTGTTTCTCAGCCTCACCGACCCACTTGCTGAGCGCGTCGGCACCTTTGCGCATGTAGAAGGTAATTTTGCGACCGCCGGTACCAATGGAGTTGGCTAATGCTCGCGCAAGGAGAGTCTTACCAGTACCTGGAGGACCATGGAACAGAACACCCCTTGGGGGCGTCATTTTGAACCTCTGGTAGACCTCAGGGTAGAGGAGCGGCAAGTTGACCATCTCTTTGAGCTGATTGATGTGATTTGCAAGACCACCGACCTTGCTGAAATCTACCGTCATATCAACTCCAAGCGGGTCGGCATCTGCAAGAGCTTTGCGGTCTCTGATCTTGCCGACATTCGGAGACGCACCAACACCAAGCTTCTCAGCGTCGCCACCAAGCAAGCCACCAGGAGCATGAGCTGTTGTGGGCGTCATTCCAGCACCGACAAGACCAGACCTGGCGCCCATCTCATCATCACTGCTGTCAGAATCGGCACCACCAGCAAATCCTGCAAAAGCGTCAGCTGCAGAGCCCCACGCGCCTCCTAACAATGCGCCAGCCCCGTGAGCTCCACCAAAGGGCCCAAAGGTTGAGTTCATTGCCCGCACCCAAGGCGCGTTTGAGCCGCCATTTCGTCGGCGTTGCGACGCAGGTGGGGGCGCGTCATCGTCATCTTCCTGCTCGATGGGATCTGCCGGCATCTTTATTGTGTAATCCACTTTAGCGGCGCGACGACGCGACGCGCGGTCCTCATAGGTGATGGCTGGCGGTGTAGATGGACGGCGACGTCCACGCTTTGATCGTGACCGTGATGCGCGAGTCAATTCTTCCGCCTCTTCAGCCAGCTCGTCTCGGTCTAGGTCCTCTTCTTCATCACCAGATTCAGCAGCGCGAGTTCGCTTTTTACCCCGAGCAGTTGTTCTACGACCGCGCGAGGGCTGTTCGCTGGACTCGTCTTCATCATTCTCGCCGGCGGCGGCGCCATCGCCCTCAGAGCCCTCTCCATCCCCAGACTCGTTGGGTTCGAAGTCGCTAGCTTCTTCGTCGGCCTTCTTGGGTTGATCATTGCGGCTCCGGAGATTTCGTCTTGTACTACGTCGGGACTGGCCAGCAACATCGGAATCCCCATCATTTCCATCTTCGGCAGGAGGGCCAGAGATACTGTGGCGCAGAGAACGTGTCATTCGCCGACCAGTAATGGGCACATCATCATCGTCGTCGTCTGCGTCCGCATCTTGTGCAGCAGCAAGCTCGTCGGCGTCTTCCATGGGTATGTCACCTTGGAGGGGCATTGGTGCGTCATCGTCCGGTTCGGCTGCAGCGTCTGGCGCAGAATCCTCTACAACATCGTCGCCACCCTCGCCTGGAGCTTCAGCATCAGCCTGGTCTTCACCTGGCTGAAACGACGTCTCGTTGGTCGCCTCGGAGATGGTCTCCGTCGCTGGCTGCTTCAGGCTCTTGGCGGCTCGTGAGTTGCGGGTCTGGCGCGCCAAAGTTTCTGGGCTCTTGCTTCGCGATGCGGCGCGTGCAGGTTGTTCGTGTTTGCCAGATGTAGTGAGCTCGACCAAGTCGTCCGCATCTTCGGTCTTGGCGCGGGTGCGTCTCGTGCCGACAGAAGACACGGGCTCCTTGGATGCCTTGCCCCGTGCGCGCGACGTCCTCAGCACGACAATCTTTTGTTTCTTGGCAGGCTTCTCATCCTCCTCTTCTGAGACTCCGATGATCTCGTCATCGTCACTATCCTCTGCATATGTAACTGCTTTTCTGGCTGCCTTTCGCGCTCGGCGCCCAGCGGCATTGACTGGTGCGTCCTCGTCGTCTTCATCTTCATCGTCGTCATCAAAGGAGTTGTCTGCGTCGCTATCGGACAAGATCTCATCGTCATCGTCGTCGATGTCGGAGCCGTCATACCTTGTGCGACGGCTGGGACGAGAGCCCTTGCTTCGAGGACCTCGTGTGGACTTTTTGGACGGGCGAGCGCGTGCTTCGGATGGGTCGAAGTTCTCGTCCTCTGGATCTGACTGATTGGGATCAAAACCCTCCCAGAGGTCTCTCTTCCGCTTTCCAGACATTGTGACAACTGTTCCTGGAGGACAAGGCGAATGGACTATTGTTGTATTGCTGTTGCTGCACTGTCTTTGATAGCAGAGGAAAGGAGGTTGTGAAAGATGATGGAGCAATTGACAGTTAGGGAGCGGCTGTCAATGACATAAGATTCGGGGTAGGATTTGACCCAGTTGCAAGGTGATGATGTCGCCTTTCGAATTAGAGAGGGATAGACCTCGACAGGTCTTTCCGGGTTCTGGGTTCACTGTAGTGGTTGAGGGTCAACGATTATTCACGCTGTACATGACGATGCTATCCGGAGCTAGCCAGCACAATGTAGTGTTCAACACAAATACAACAGCCAAAAAAAGCATAGGTAATCTGTTGAGCTAAGTGCGACCATGAGATCGTCTCAAGGTTGCACATTCTCATCATAAAAGATCAACAAGGTAGAGGAAAATGGGATTGTCTGGAATGTGAAGTGCGCCAGTGCAAGGCAGGTGTCTTCGGGAGTCCTTCCGGTTGGGATGGTGCAGCCAGATGCATTGTGCTGGAGCTGAGAGGGGATGCGAGAATGGTATCCAATTCTTACCAGTAAGACTATGATCGCTTGTGATGCATCTCTGGAAACTAGACGGTCGACCGCGATGCCCACGGTGAACTTGTGATTCCGGGGTTCCTTGGGGGGTGGACTGGAGGAGGGAGCAGTTTCCGGGTGATGTGCTGACCTGAACTTGGAAAACGCGTCCCAGTAAAGTGGGGCCTTGCGACCTTCTGGCCAATCATGGCGTGTAATTTCACAACTTCCGAAAAACCTCAACTCAATCAGCAACGGACTATGCTCCGTCCAGAATCTATTCACAGCTTTTCAGCCTGATGAAAATAAGGACAGCGTTCCTATTGCCAGTAATCCTCATGCTCTAATGGATCCAATTCACCACAGCAGTTGTGCATGTTTGACAATGTTTGATGGCAGAATGGCAGATGATTATCAATTCACAATGGCCTTGAGAGAATCAAAACAATTTACTACAATGGGCAGTCTATTGATTTGCATTGTGTCGTCATTGTCCTCTAGAGTTCCTGGGGTACCGCGTGGTCGGGACAGCTGTTACTCCACATGGCACGGGGCGGATGAGGCTCAACTGACAGGAAACATGTGGCATGTGGGCTCGGGCTCTGATGAGGGGTCGGGGATCATGGCACCAGATCGGCTGGACCCGATGTCGTCTTTCTGGACCCCCTGCCGCCGGGTCCTTGGGAAAGGAAAGGGACATCAACAAGGGGAGCGAGGGAAGGGGGACGAGCTCTGACTGTGGCGGTCGGTCCGGCCGGGCCTCTCCTCGAGTGTGAGAGAGAGACAGAGTCGATTAGACCTGGGGCAGTTTGCTGAGCAAGTAACATTCAGCCGATGTCAAGACCTTGGCCCGTCACTTAGATGACCCTTCACGATTCGAATGGAAGATTCTGAAAGCAAACTGGTTTTGCCCTGGCTCCGAAGGTATTGGGAAAGAAAAAGTGGATGAGGGTGGATTTGAACTTGGTGAAATCGGACCTGGGAGTTGAGGGCCGATCTTGATGACATCCCTAGCCGGTCAATGTCGGTCATCCGGCACTATGCATTTGCTTCAACAGCGAGCTCATTAGGCCCGGTCGAAGCTGGTCTTGTAATCAGAAAGCAGGCTGATCGTGTTCAAAAGTGCCAAAGTGGACTGTTCGAACATGTCAAAGGACGAACATAATTATTGCGAGACTTCCTGGTGGTGAGATCGTTCTGGGCCAACCCACTCTGGATAAACCATAGTACAAGATCGGGGACATGTGCGTTTTGATCTCGATCCGTTTGAGAAGTCTGTGTTGTGCTTCCAAATCACCCAGCATCGGCTTTGTCTCTGCTCAAGCCAGAAAATGGCCTGTGAGGATCAGAGGGAAAGGGCTCGTTCGGATGGAAACCCGCGTAGTTGTGGTATCGCATTTGAGTCCGCGCTTGGTCAACAAAACAAAAAAGAAATCTCGATCATCAATGCCATGATTCGAACCAAAACGACCTCGCCAGCAGGCTAAGAGCAAATGCTGCCTGACGACCAGTCGAAATGCATGTGGAAGAGGTAGTTGCCTATCGGCAACCTCGCCTTTCTACTAACGAATATCTGGGATGGTTTGTTAAGGAGCTACAAGAGTCTAACTCACCTGAAGCTCTAAAAGCACGTTAGCTTAAGGCCGACCTGATCCTCCGACCCCTGACAGTTTAGCAGTTTGATTGAAAGACTCTATAAAATCATCGTTGCATCAAAGCTCATCTGGGAGTGCTCAGAATTGAAATCTTCAGACAGATCTAGTCTGAATCAAACCATATCTATCCAAAGAAGGCAAATATCCTAAAATTCAGGAGACCAAGGCGATATCAAAGAACGTCGGAGGCAATTCCGCAACAGAGCAGCTGTATCCTCTTCTCATCACTATCACACTCCAGAGCTCGCAAGGGCAATTGCACCGACGACAGTCTACAGGATTAGTTGAGTGCCACATGCCCCATTAAGCAGAACACCTATCTGTCAGCTCTGCCCCCAGAAATGTGGCTTCCATCCATGTGGAGTTGCATATACTGGCCGACTGCAGATGGTTAACTCCAATAGGCAAACCCATGCATGCTCTTTTGGCGAAAATGACTACCCAAATAGGAAATTTTTTGCGTCAGAAATCAGGCCATTGCCACATCTTACAAGACTCGCTGCGATGATCGTTGAACACAACCTCCTACCAGATCATGCTGATGAGCACACCCTCGGTTACATAAATTCTAAGTGTGAAACCCGAGAGCTGGAACTTCATCTAAAGGTTTGTGTGCGTCGCGCTTGGGATCCTTGGGGGATTTGCCAAGGGGGATTCTCATGTGCTATTGTTACTCTTTTTGAAATATTCCAAATAGGGGATGCTTAAATGATGACATTCAGAAACACAAAATAGGCATGTCACACATCGAGAATTCAGTCAAACTTGTTCTTCCAAATTTAATACTTCGATTTTCATCATGAGCGCAAAGTCGATGATACGCGAGCCGCCCAGTGGAATAGACCTGTTGGTGGTAGGTGCGGGTATAGGCGGGCTCAGTGCGGCCATTGAATGCCACAGGAAGGGCCACAATGTGCGTGTGATAGAGAAACGGTCGGACTTTAGTACCTTTGGTGTGTACATGTCACCACCTGTCATTTATGCCCCTTGTATACCTGGAGCACGAACCCTCTCAGCATTTACTAACACGGAAGCCAAAGGTGATCTAATCGCCATCACGCGCAGTGCCCAGCGGACCATGCTCAAATGGCCTGGATTTTTGCCTCGGTTGCAGGCGAATGCAATGCCACCGCGGCTGTGGTACTTCAAATTTGACGGCACGGAGCTCTTCAGCCTGAGCGATATTGACAAAGGCAAGGAGGGCATCATCAGCCTGACCTTGTGGCGCAATCAGCTTCACGAGGAATTATACAAGTACACGAGCGAACTCGAGATCCCGGTCACATTCAGTCGTCAAGCGGTTGCGTACGAGGAAGACGACGACAGTGGTTCGGTCCTGACTGCGGAGGGAGAGAAATATGTGGCTGACTTGGTCATTGCCGCGGATGGCATTGCTTCCAAATCCATTGATATGATGGTAAGTAAGCTGGGATATTGACGACCGTCTCGGCAGCTTCATGTACCTAACGAATAATGATCAGCCCGGGGAAAAAGAAACGCCAACAAGTAGTGGGTATGCGATATACCGCAAAAGTTACCCACTAGGTAGGGACAACATCGATGCCCATTCTCCACTAAATCTTACCTGACATTGTTGAAAGATCATGCCCTCAAAGACCCAGATATTGCAAGACACTGGGGAGGTGAAGTAGAAGGAGTACAACTTTTTCTCGGCGAGAACCTACACTTGGTGACAGCCAAAAATAGCAAGACAAACAGCGTACGAAGACCTAACAATCCAGCCCGATCCGGGCCGCGCGCCGATGGCTCTTCCATACATTGTGTCGACACTGACAAGGCGCCCAGATTTGCTACATGCTGACACACCGGGACGATAACCAATCCGCCGTTGAAGCCTGGCAAGCGACGTGCCCGGCTGTCGATGCGTTGAGATACCTACCCGAAAACACGCCGGCTTACATCGCGGCCCTGTTCAAGCAAACACCGAACAACCGCTGCGTAAACTGGAAGCTCGTGTGGCGGGGACCTCAACCGCAATGGACGTCGCCCAAAGGTCGGATCCTGCAGCTCGGAGATGCGTGCCATCCCTTCATACCGACATCGGGTAGCGGTGGGACGATGGCGAGTTCGTGACCCCTACCCCCCCTCCCCTTTCCCTCCTTAACAAAGCTCCTGTACGCGATGCTGAGAATACCTAGTGGAGGACTCGTTCTCAATTGCGGCCTGCTTGCACATCGCTGGCAAAACCCAGATACCACTTGCTGTACGCGTGCACAATAAGCTAAGGTGAGCCGACCCATGGAACGAGGCCTCAGGATCTGACCGTAACGTGCGCTGATGTCAAAATTGGGCAGATTCGAGCGTGTATCTTTCGCACAGCGAAACGGCTTCGAAAATCGCGAGATCTGGCATCATCGTGAGCATTGCCTCCCTGGAGACGCATGTCATGGCCTCTATGTGAGAGCATGAACGCTGTAACACAATATTCACTGACGATGTGATTAGCGAAATGGGATACAATCATCAAGAATCCCGCGGTCTTGGGTGTAGTCCACTCATGGATGACTGAGCACGACGCCGAGAAGTACGCATACGACAACTTCGCGGCGTGTGCGGCGCACGTCACATCCGGGGCGGCTTTCCAGAATACGAATACGCCGCCTGGGAAAGTGTACAAGCCGTGGACTGTTCGAGGTCTACAGCTAGAGGCCGATAGGAATAACAGAACATCGTCTAAGATTTGAGGCAAGGGAAGAAAGGTTAGCAAGAATGCACATTTGTACGAACAGAATTGAGACTGGGATCGTCGAATCGGTTGATAAGGCACGAGACAACCCAACTGCATCATAGGGTCGGTGTATTTGCGACGGGGTTATTTGCAAAAGTAATATATCACCATGGCTGGTGTGAAGGCAAAGGCACAATGTGCATTGGAAATGTTATTGTGATAAAACCATTATACTGAGAAGCGGGCGTCCTTCTAAGTGAAGTATTAGTGACCTCTTAGCTAGACTAGGCCTACGTACCAGTACAGTGATCGGCCGTTGTACTGTGTACCGGGTAGCAAGTATGTGTTGCGGTGGACCCTCGATAGCCGAATGCGGCAGGCGGTGACCAGAAAAAGTTTGGGAAGTGACCCTCCATCTCTGGTCTGCCATTAACTCACATTGCACGTCTGCCCGCGATTATAATTTCATTCTGGAAATTCCCACGCCTCTCGAAGAAAAGCCTCAAGATGGCGGACACCAGCAGTAAGAAGCGAAAGTCAAAGGATGACCACGGCTCTCAGAAGAAAAAAAGCAAGGTCGCCGCAGCACCGGCAAAAACCCCAAAGCCTGACAATATCAAAATCTCCTCTGTCGTGCAAACACGAGTCTCTCCACCAGTCATTGGTATGCCGATTCCCGACGATTTCTCTCGTCAGCTAGGATCAGAACTGACCTGTCCGAACAGCGACCGCACCTGGTATTGTCGTCTCCCAAGATGCCACCTTCAACTCCTACTCAAAGCAACCTGCGAAAAGGCCCCGGCACCGGAACGATGACCTCCTACTGCACTCCACGAGCCACAGAACACTGGACTATACAGCGCGGGAGGACAAGCCCAAGGGTGGACAGCCACTGTTGAAACATTACATAGGCCTATTCGACCCGGTAACCGGAGGCTTGCAGCTTGTCGAGGGAAAGAGAATGGTCGTGAGGGGAGCTGTTCGGGCGCAGCAGGCTACCGAGGAGGAAATGAGGTCTCAACAGATTTCACAGGTACTGCTCCTTCCATTTTACCGTGCACGAGTGCCACAGCTGACATGCTGCAGTCCAATTACGACCAACGAACCGAGCTGGGCCAAGCCTTCGGTACTAAGAAAGCAAAGAAGGCCCTCGAAGCCGTCACGCTCAACGCAATTGCGCCCCGCAAGGCTCCCGGTGATAAGACTACAGACCTTAATACCTCCGAGATGGCTCTTATGGCTTCGCTCAAAGACGTGGCGACGAGTGTGCCCACACAACAAGATCTACAAGCCGCCGTGGACGCGAATAAGCCCGTGCCCAAGGGCAATTACGACGCCGACGAGATTCAGGATGTTTACAAGCCGGAGGAGCTGATCGGTCGGGATATTTTGGAGCTGATCCAGGTCAGCGACTGGGCGCAGGCAGTCAAGAAGAACGAGGACGTCAAATTGAAGTGCCGCTTCGTGGCGAGCCGACTGCGGCGCATAGGCTCAGGCGAGAACGCAGTCGCGCGCCTGCGCCTGCTGCGGTACACCTACTTCCTGCAGCTATTTTACTTGACGGCACGCAAGGGCAAGGATAAGGGCACGCGCGAGATTCAGAAGAAGGACAAGCTGGCGGAGGAGCTGGCGCCGGCACCACCGCCCGTGATCGAGAGCATCCGCCGCAGGTTCTCGGACAAGGGTATCATTCGCAAGCAGCACGTTGATCTGCTGATCACGCACCTGTGCGCCTTTGCATGTATCCTGGACAACTTTGAGACGAACACGTGGGATCTAAAGGAGGACTTGAAGCTGGAGCAGAAGGAAATGAGCCAGTATTTTATGGAGATTGGCGCTAGGATAGCGAAGCGGAAGGGCGAAAACGGCATGACCGACCATTTGGCGGTGTTGAAGTTGCCGCTGGTGTTCCCCAAATTGAGGGTGGGAAGGCGGTCATGAGGAAGATTCTGAGCATTAGGGATGGAGTGGGTAGAGCTATTTACGGCGTTTTAGCATTTCCAATGATTGAACAGTGGCATGCTTGACAGATCGCTGTCGAACATACTCTTTCAGATCATTTCATTGTGATGTTGTGCGCTACAAGCAAACCTTCAAGACGAACAAATCGCCGTGTTACGTGAGATGATTTCGAAGAATTCACTCAGTACGTCGCTGACCACGGACTCAGCTTTGTCAAAATAGCAGTTGCTCTAGAATAGCTACCTGGGCAGCGAGATACCTAGAGGTGGTTAGCCGGGAGGGTGGTCGGGCATCTTTTTGTTCCCCTGCCGCCCACAACTCGGTCCCTGTCAATTGACGTTGACAGTTCTCGGAGCCGATTCCGCTCAACTCGAACTCCCCCGTCCCATCTCTTGAACATGATTCGTCACAAAGTACACGCACAATACCTAGGTACGCCTCGAGACTCAAGCACTCGATATTGTTCTGGGACCTCACGTAAAGTCGATACAAGGAGAAGCGGAAGGCGCATTAAGTCTCTATCCAAAGCGTCTGGATGGCGTGACCCGCATCGGATCGACGAGCAACTTCGAGCGACACGTGCCTTTGTCCGGGTCGATTCCCACTCCCGCTTCCTCACCATCCTATTGAACTCCCGTTCAAGGCCGAAGGTCACGATAATCTGCTTACAAGCTCTTGTCGCGGAGGGCTCTTGAGCAACACGAATTCAGGACTACTAGTTATGGAGGTCTCAAATGGTCCGCCGCTGAGGAGGCCAGCTCGAAGGTGAGTGAGGGTATATCCCTTTCTATCTGCACGCCTCTCCCTTGATCCTTGAGGAACGGACGACGCCCTTCGCTGCGTCAGGTAAATGATCAACGCAATCCACGCGAGTACATTACTTCCTCTCCTTGCTTCTCACACAAGCTCCATCCAACCTCTTTCATTTGTTCCCACATACACATCGAAGGAAAACAATAAAGATTTGAAAAATACACATCGGGGGAAGAAGGAAACAAACAAATTAACAACATGCCCTCCCCCACATCCTCTTCCTCGTCTACCATCGTCCTCTCTTCACCTCCCAAAGGCTCCTGTTCCCCCAGACATGATGGCGGCCGCGAAGCGTTTCCCACTCTACCCTCCTCACTGCGCGCCAGCAGCCGAGAGGCCGGCATCGTGCGCAACCGCCGCCGCTCCCTAAGCCACATTGCCCTGCTGGACGAGCAGATTCAGAGCCATCAACAAACCCGCCAGCAGCAATCCCCCCTCGCCACAAGTGCGGGTGGCGCGGGAGCAGGCTTAGGCTTAGGCTCAGCCTCAGGCTCAGCAGCAGCAGTAGCAGCCGCCCGCATCCATTCACGCTCCAGCTCCATCTCTTCCTCGTCCGCCGCCGCCCTTGCTGACACCCTCCTCCCCACTCTCAGTCCACACGCCGAGGAGCGCTCCGAGGCCTTCTCCCCGGACAAGCTCTACCTGCCTGGCCAGCCCAAGTCGCTGGCGGGCATCGCGCTGCGAGCCTTTGGGCTGGGCATCGCGCTCGCTGTCGGCTGCGTTGCGACGGCCGTGGTGCTGTTTGCCACCAGCAGCCCACTGTGGCGGCTTCCCTTTTTCCTGACGGCGCTCGCCACGTTCCACTTTCTCGAATTCTGGACGACCGCCGCGTACAATACCCGCGAGGCCGAGGTGTCGTCGTTCTTGCTGACGGCCAACTGGCCTGCCTACGCCATCGCGCACAGCGTCGCGAGTCTGGAGTGTCTTGTCGTGAACGTGCTGTTCCCGGACCGGCAATGGGCGCCGGTCCCCCACCTCGGCACGCTGAGCATGTTGGTCGGGCTTGCGCTGGTGGTGGTCGGGCAGGTTGTACGGTCCGTGGCAATGATCCAGGCCGGACCAAGCTTTAATCACATTGTGCAGCAGACGCAGAAGCAGGAGCACATTCTGGTGACGACCGGCATCTACGGCAGCTTGCGGCATCCGAGCTACTTTGGCTTCTTCTGGTGGGGCTTGGGTACGCAGCTGGTCATGGGCAATCTCGTGTGTTTTGTGGGCTACGCTGCGGTGCTGTGGCGGTTCTTCTCGTCGCGGATTCGGCACGAGGAGGTATTCTTGGTCAAGTTCTTTGGTGGCGAGTATCTCGATTACAGGAAGAAGGTAGGCACCAAAATCCCGTTCGTGCCATAGGCAGCGTGATGTCAATGGGGGATAGAGCAGAGCGAAGGCCGTTGGCTGGACAGTTAGGACACTTATGGGACTGTCCTGTGATATTAAAAAGCAAGGCAAACTGGCTTGAGGATACATATCTGGATGCATCGGATGTACAGAACGAGAGGGATGCATTTACAAGCAGCTCTGTAGAAGCCATAGCATTGCGTAGACGAATTTGCAAGAGCAGAATAACCTACATGTTACTGGTTGAGACGTATGTCTGACCTGGTCAAATTCCGTTCACACGAAGTTGATGAGCACTCAGCCAGGGCCCAGAAGCACGATGCAGTCTCAATAGCAGTTCTGCATGTTTGTGAAATAGAAATTACAACGCTCTATTAATCGTGAATTACGACGACAGCCCATGTTAACTGAGAGAAAGGACTATTATGCCTTCTTCATCCACCAAGCACTCTGTCCTGACTTCCATTGCTCGCTAATACTGCCGTATTTGATCTGCCAGGCATAGAAATAGCACAACGCTGCAAATGGCTGCCCAAAGATCGTGAAGGTCACCCAGAATATACTATTCCCAATCATCTTTTTGACCGGCGAGTCTGGCGTCTCGAAGCGCTTGGTCAGCGCAATCAGGGGTAATTGGACGAGCATGCCCAAGAAAGCGATACCTGTTGATTTAGATTAGGGGGTTTGATCTGACAATTAGGAGGAGCTTCTCTCTGAAGGAACCCACCGATCACGTTGTGCGTGGGAATCCCCACGGCCAGCTCGTGCAGGACGGCGCTGACAGTGAACACCACGGCGGCGGCCGAGTTGAATCGCCAGCCTCGCCCCATAAGCGGAGAGAAGACGTGGCGCCGGAAGTAGTTTGAAACTGGCTTGTTCCACGTCCGCCAGTATGTTCCGAGACTGTCACTGTTCCACCCTGTGCAATTTTAAAGAAAAAGAGAGTCAGCGTCGTGAAAAAGAAGCAAAAAAGTGCTGGAGCGCCACCAGTCGGGGGTGAGGGAAGGGGGACTTGAACACGTACAATCATCATAGAATGACCGATCAGCAAATTTCATGACCTCGGCTAGGGCGTTCAAAAACGACTGGAACAGCGCAAAGAACCCGGCAAGCCAGATGACCAGGGAGATGGTCGACAATTTCAAGACCCTCTCAAACAAGCCCGGCACATCCCACTCCTGCCAGGCGCGGACAGAGTTCTGCAGCGTTGGCGCAGCGTACTGCGCACTGAGCACCCACATCACCACGCACAGCCCAACACATTCGCCCACCCGCTTCAGCACAAACAACCACCGGATTTTCTCCGTCCGAGGATAGACAGGCTGGTAGATGAGGGTCGGTGCCCACCAGAAATAGCACAAGTTGCCAAACGTCACGTTGGACGGGTACGAGCAGGACCGGTACAGTTCCGGGATGGCGTCGAGCTCGCCCTTTTGCGGGTGCAGATAGGCGTGGCGCAGGTCCCGGTTGGTCAGGGCATACGAGGCCGTCTTGAGCCAGACGATGATGGCGTGCATCTCGACGATCGTGCCGATCAAGGGATGGTTGACGTAGGAAAACACGCCCCACGACGTGACGATGAGCGCTAGGGAGATGTTGAAGAGGTGCAGCGCGACGACGGTATACCAAATCCGACGGAATCTAGCCTGCTGGTCTTCTGTCGGTGAAGTCGTCCCATCGCTGCTGCCCTCACCACCACCACCACCCTTCTTGACAACAACAACAACCCCGGGGCCCCCGTCCACGCCGCGCCAGCTGTTGTTGGCCGCACGCAACTTGGACGTCCGCGCTTCATATGCGGCGAACAGCTCAATCAGGTAGGCGATCAGCAGGCAGCACGGCACGAGGGTGTACAGCACAAAGCCGACCTGCAAGTCCTGGCGGCGAAAGTCATGGCAGCGCACGCAGATGAGCACGCCGTACTTTTGAATGTTCTCGAGGACCAGACGCAGGTTGCCGGCGATGAGGACGATGAGGCCCAGGTTGCGGAAGCCGAGGAAGCTGGGCGTGTCGGTGGCGTCGTGGCTGAGGGTGGAGGGCCGCGACTGCAAGTGCACGGCGGCGGTGTGGCGGTATTTGGTCCGGAGGGCCTTCTTGAGCGCTGCGGTAGTAGTAGTAGTGGTTGAGCCGTTGTGTGCACCGCCTGAGATGGTAGAGGTAGAAGAAGAAGAAGAAGCTGCGGGTTGTTGTCCACCGCGTCGCACAGTGTCGTTGGCGGTGAGTGAGGTTGCTGTTGAGGAAGCTTGATCCATGGTTGCTCGGGCCGGGGAGGCGAGAGCCTCAGTTGGCTCTGTAATGATGTAGAAAACACCCTTTCAGGATAAGGTGGAGGATAAGCGATAGCAAGCTGGCAGCATGAGATGGGTTGGTAGTCTGCTGTTCTTTATGAGTGACGTCGGACCCGTTGAATAATAAATAAAGGGTCGCTTCGCTTGGCTCAATTGGACCGAGACGGTCCTGTCATTCCTGAAAGGAGAAATGAGCCGAGTTCTTAATCAATTGCAGGAGATAGCAATGACATCCTGGGGCCGGCATTGGCATGGACACGAAAGTTGTCTGAAGATAGTTCTTGTTGGAATGCACACTTTGATGAGCGGAGTCGATTCAGACTAAGGTAAAAAGCGTGAACGATGGTAAAGCTACTGCGTACTGGCCCGCCGAGCCTCAAGCATTTTCTCTCCGAGCCTAGGATGTCTTCGGGACAGTGTATACTACCCTAGGTACCTAAGATAGGTAATTAGTTTAGGTAGTCAGCATGCACATGCATACAAGTCGTATTAAATCATGGGCAATTGCTGCTGCACAGTAATACTGCATTCGGTGGTAAACACTAACAAGCAATAGCTTACCTACTGGAACGAAGATTCTGGTGATACCTGAGGTCGATACTTACCTTGGTACGGTGAGACGTCCTGACTACTGGATGATAGACCTTGATTTCCATAGTCACCTTCTCCCCCTTTCTTTTGAAGAGTAGTCTTCCACTGTAATTACCGCGTAGGTACTGTATTATACTGTACAGCTCGCATCAGGGCAAATATTAGCCAAGGCACAAGCTGCTAGATTGATTGGCATGCAACAGAACTTGCAGCACAACCCCTGCAACGATACTGCAGGCCGGCCTTTGTCCCATTGGCCAGAGACCTTCCCAGTCTGGCCCGTGCTTTCTTTCCTTTACAGACAGCCAGGTGTGCACTTAGCGCGCCCATCCATAAGCTTTCAACTTCAACATCACAATCAACGTCAGCCTCATCCAACCAAGCGCAACCTGGGCTGTCTCTTATATCCCGTAACAGCAACAACGACTGAAAATAGGAAAAGCAACCCATCTCATTGATTGTGGGCTTACGTTTTGCTGTATCCTCGATCCCTATGCGCTCCCAATAGCAACCATGTCCTACATCCCGCGTCGGGACTTTGACAAGGGCGGCAGAGGAGGAGGAGGGGGTGGCGGCGGCGGCGGAGAGGATGGAGGCTATGATGGCTTCATGAAGGCCAAGGGAAGGCGTATGTACACGAACGCCCTCTTGCATGGCTTTGCTAACCCCGTTGCGATACGGTAGGGCCTGTGACGGACTATGGCGCGACCACTACTCACTGGATGCGTCACCGCCAGCCAAAGTACAAGGGCGGCTATCGAGGCAACTTAGAGCGGCCAAGTCCTAGCTTTCTCATTGATGTGCGGAATTTCGACAAACCTCACCCCTGCTTGATCCATCAATCAAATGCTGACCAGTGACCGCAGATGCTTCCCCCTGCTGCTAGGACCACCAGCGCTGCGGATTCGGTGCCAGGCCGCTGGGTGCACCAATCCCTCAACAAAGTCAAGCATCCGGTCAACGTTGTGCGTTGGACTCCGGAGGGTCGTCGTTTGTTAACGGCATCCAGCAGCGGAGAGTTTACCCTTTGGAACGGCACGGCATTCAATTTCGAGACCATCATGCAGGCCCATGACTCTGCCATCCGCGCACTCGAGTACTCACACTCGGACGATTGGTTGATATCTGCCGACCACGACGGTATCATCAAATACTGGCAACCCAATTTCAACAATGTGGAAAGCATCCGCGGCCATCACGACCCCATTAGGGATTTGGCCATCGCGCCTACCGACCTCAAATTTGTCACAGCTTCGGACGATTCCACCTTGAAGGTCTTCGACTTTGCTGGAGGTGTTGCAGAAATGACGCTCTCCGGCCATGGGTGGGACGCTAAGACCTGCGATTGGCATCCTACCAAAGGACTCATCGCATCTGGATCCAAAGACCATCTGGTCAAGCTCTGGGATCCCCGCTCTGGCCGATGTCTTACAACATTGCACGGTCACAAGAACACGGTCACCAAGGTCATGTTCGAGCGCGTCAACGGAATGTGTCTGGCAACAGGAGGTCGAGACAACACGGCTCGGATATTCGATCTGCGAATGATGCGCGATATTTGTCTAATTCGAGGACATGAGAAGGACGTCACCACCTTCACCTGGCACCCTATTCACGCCAACCTCTTGAGCACGGGAGGAGGTGATGGCTCGCTCTTTCACTATCTGTTGGACGAGCCCAACGCACCAGAAGGCCAAGCCGCCTCTAAAGCTGTCTACGACAATCCGGACCCGGAGACTGCTCCTGTCCAAACAATATACCCGGCTCACAAGATACCCTTTGCGCACGATATGGCGATTTGGTCGCTGGACTGGCACCCTCTTGGCCACATCCTGGCATCTGGCTCCAACGATCGTCTGACGCGATTCTGGACAAGGGCAAGACCCGGTGATACAGGCTACCTCAAGGACCAATACCATATTGGTGAAACTGCAGCCATGGCCGGTGGAACCTTTGTCGGTTCCAAGAATCGTAGGCAGAGACAGGAAGAAGAGGCTCAAGAGGCCGAAGACGAAATGGACGGTCTTGAAGACCAGAAGATGCCACTCAAATCAGCTTCTGCCTTCCCCGGTATACCCGGCTTGCCCCTACCAGGGTCTGGAATGGTGCCACCTGGTATACCTGGTGTGGGCGGTGCTTCAGGCGGTGTTCCTCTGCCACCAAACCTTCCTTTCCCCTTACCTCCTCTCGGTCTCAATGGGCAGGTACCGCCACCCCCGCCTCTCCCAGGTTTCGACCCGAGCAATCCACCCGACATGGCCAAGATTGCCGAGATGATGCAAAAGGCCGGCATACCGCTCCCGCCTCCGCCTGGAAATGGTGTTCCTCCCCCACCACCTGGCCTTCTTCCACCTGGTCTTATCCCCCCTCCGCCCAATGCCCAGTTGCCTCCAGGCTTTATGCCTCCGCCATTTCCGATACCCGGTATGGACGCTGCTTCGGCGGCTGAAAGCGCTGCATCGGCTAGAAGACGAGCGCCCTTGCCTAGTCAAGAAGAAAGCTTGAAAATGGAGCAGCGGAGAGGCCACTACACGCGAGCACATTAGTAAGTGGCGCGTCTTGAGGCGACCTAGATATCTCTTTAGTATCTAGTACGCTTAGATGTCTCTCATTCACGACTGCACAGACAACTTCGCGTTGATTCAGGTGCCTAATGTTGCCTAAGGCGAATGGCGATCGAGATGAGATGGCCAATATTGAAGCCCCCGAATGGCCAGGGGGCTTAGAGATGAAAGGCCACGAGAAGACCTCCCAATATGGGAAGATCTCGGGGCGTTCCATACGTTGCTCACGGTCGGTAGCCAAATGTATGCGACTAGTCCGAACGAGATACATTGTCTGCTGAACGGACTGCGTCTGTCGCAAGCAGAAGACGGCAGTTGTGGGTCTTGGCAGAACTACTATGATGGCACTCGGTCCTTACGACCAAGACTGCCTAGTCGGCCACAACGAATCGTGCTGCGAATCGGTCGACGCAAGCCTTGTACGGTGTCGCTGAACAAAGAGAGTTGCTAACGAAGTAACATTCATGCTATTCTGACATCATATGGTCGTATGTCAACCAGAAGTTGATTGGCATACGCTACGAGCTGGTAAACACTCAGCTGAAGCAGCGAACAAGTAACGTTGCCGAGCGCGTGGTAAATTATCTTGGCCTTTGAACGGATGGATCTCGAGCATCCGCTAGACTAGTCCTCAAGCGGCCTTGAAGAGAGGGCATGGCGGGACGGGAACTCCCCGCGTTCACGTGTTTTTGCAGCGTTAGGCTCCTTGGCCCAGGCTATCGGAGACGGGCTGGATTGGTCGCCTTGTCTCCTTGGGGGATAACTTCCTCCCAGCTGGGCGTTCTGGCGTTTGATGGCGTTGGACCGTCCATATTAGCAAGCTGCCCAGTCTGCTTGCAGCCAGTGGGCCTTTTGTCTCGCGATAGCAACCAGTCCCAGCGTTTACCGAACGTTCGCTTTTCGACCATGGAGCAAGATGGCAGATTATACTCACAATGAGAAGATGTGCTTGGGGATAAATACGCCTGGTCCTCAAGGTCTTGCAGCCGACATTGGCATGTTCAAGGCTCCTTCCTGACTTACCCATAAAGTTCATTAGCAGCCATGGCTCCCAACTTTAACGACCAAATCTCCCAAGTGCTTGTGAATGGATTCGCAGGCGTCGTCGGCTTCCAGCTGATATTCTTTTTCGTTGTCCGTTATGGCCTTGAAGGCCTTGTGATGCCCCGCTTCTTCCGCAAAGCCTACACAGACCTCACCATTGTCAACCAGCGCTCCTTTACCGCGCACGTTCTCTGGCTTGCTCTGAAGCTCTGTCTAATTCCGGCCGCATGGCCCTTCATTGCCGTGTTCTTTTGCGGGCGGACGCTCAAAGAGTCTCTGATTGGCCACGGCTCGCCCGTTTCCAACGCCGACTTCCTCTCCGTTGCCTACTTCGCCGTCGTGTCCATGTTCCTCTTCGAAATCATCTACCGCCTCAAGATCTCGCCCGTCTCCCTCATCCACCACACGGCTGGGTGCGCCCTCGGCGTCTGGCAGGTCATTGAGGAAGTATACGACAACAACGCGAGCACGGCGTCACAATTCCGCATGTTGATTCTCTACGGCGTATTTGAGATCCTCTTTGAGACGTTTCCGCATTTCGCGGTCGTGTACTACCGCTGCCAGCGCAAAGACGCGCCCGAAGGACTGCGGCGCACGTCGCGGGTCTGGTTGGTGAGTGGGTATAGCAGCTTGGTGGGGACGACGACGGAATTTGTGGCGATGGCGGTGTTTATGTGGCGGAATTGGCGGTATTGGGGCGTGGGAATGCGTGTGGTGTTGCCGGTGCTGCATTTTGCGTTTATGGCGGCGCAGGTGCATGGGGCGAGGGTGGGGTTTCAGTTGTATAGGGAGTTTCGGACGAGGGCGATGGTGGCGGAGGAGAAGGCGAGGGCGATGGTGGATGAGGAGGCGGGGAGGATAGGGTCTGTTGCTCCTTCTGTTGCTGCTGTTAGGACGACGGGAGAGGAGGAGGAGAAGGAGAAGTCTGTTGCTGCAGCAGCCGTGGTGAGGGTGGAGCGGGAGATGGGGACCGAGGAGAAGGAGGAGGAGGTTGTGAGTGGTGAGGACGTGCGTGGGTCTTGTTGTTGTCGAGGACCGGTGGATAAGTTGCAGCTGCCGGTGTATCCGAATGCGTAGGCTGAATTGATAATTGCTTCTTTCTACAAGATGTTTAGGTCATGATGTGAGGGTGCATGTATGGATTTGAGAGCCTGGTCACATTTTACAATGAGGACTTGCGTCTTTTAGCAGGTATTCTTGGAAATTTGAGTGTGCTCAACTTCACGGGTGAGAAGGATCACGACATTCTGATAGAGCAGACATATGGCATTGTCTTTGTTGACTAATTAGAGTTGACCTATCTATTGTGAATAGAGTAGAAATATACTGACTGCCCACACGCTCACTTACGTGACGCTTGCGCTTACTCCCCCATCTCTCTCTCTAGACTGTGATACCACTTCAATATTGCCTTGCCTTGCCTCGTCCATGATCGCAGTGTATGCCTTGATGAAACGCCGTTCCGAACCCGCAGTGAAAAAAACAAATATATGCATGTTGGGAATGCCCGTCAATGAAATGCTACGCTCATATGCAATCTTCAAAGACAACATCAATGTGAGGGAGCAATGAAAAAGAAAACACCAACTCTCCCCTATCCTCAGATTATGAAAAGCCCTCATGCTTTCGGCGCCACCAAGGCCTTGGCCCCCTCCTTCCCGAAAGCAGCCTGCCTCTGCGCGTACTCCTTGATAACCAACGCACACATGGTATCCGCACACAATCGCTTCCTCCTCGCAGCAGGTAGCTTTGACGCAAACTCCAGCCCACTGGCCCTCTCGACGGCCTCGAGTGGGACCTCAAAGTCGGTGATGGGCTTTGCGTTGGGGATGGGGGCGTTGGGCAGGACAAAAGCGCCGAGGGCGACGTTGCCGCCGACTTTGCCGTCCTCGGCGAAAATGACCTTGTAAAAGTGGGTGGGCACGGCGACGGAGGGCGGGTTGCCAATCATTTCGTACTTTGTGTACCATTTCCCGTCCTGGGGGTCGCGCTTGGGGAGGTACAGCGGGCCGGTGACGATGCGCACGCTCGGGTAGCGCTCGGTCAGACGGCGGCAAAAGTCCTCAAAGTGAGCCCAGTAGTCGCGGTTGAAGCCCTCACCGACCTGGGGACACATGTTACTCAAAAAGAAGGTGTCGTTCATGGCGGTCTGGCTCCATTTGCAGTCGGCGGCGGGGACCTGGTGGCCTCGGTCGAAGCCGCTGCGGAAGTAGTCCTTGAGATGAGCGCGGAACTTTTCGGGGACGGCGGTGTCTTCGGCAAAGACCGAGTGCTTGCGGTCGCCGTCGCGGGTGGCGAGCGAGGCTGGGGTGATGTGCTCGACGACCCAGTGCGGGTTGCGCAGGCGGCGGTCGTAGGAGGAGACGAGGGCGGAGCGGGTGGCTAGGTCGGCGACGGGGCCTGGGAAGCCGTATTCGAAGAGGCCGGCGGGGTTGACGGGAGCGATGGCGAGGGGGAGTTGTTGTTGCTGTTGTTGGCCAGGGACAAAGATTTGAGTCGTTGGTATTGTTGATGTTGATGATGATGATGGTATAGAGACTGCGGCGGCGGGTAGAGAGGTGACGACTGGCTCTTGCTTCTTGTCTGATCGCATGACGGCTGCAGTGAAGGCGGCGCCGGTACCAGCGCTCACAGCTGCTATGATTGCAAAGGTGGTCTTGGACATGGTGGCGGCTGGACCCTGGGAAGGGTAAGGGGGCTATTCTGGTCTAATAAGGGTTTTATACTGGCACTTGCGAAGAGAAAAAAAAGAGAGAGAGGTGCGGGGCAGCCTTGAGGTGGGTAAAGGAGTGACGATGTCAGGTGTATAGATTGGGTGTTGTGCGAGGTTTGGAGTCTGTCCACGCGGGTGACAAGGCTGGGAAAGCGGGAGAGAGACAGCCTCGTGAGATGTGACAGTGGCAGAAGTGGCAGACGTCTATACTGCGCTGGATGAGGAACGTGCCCACTACACAGTTATTCGTTTTGGGGTGCGTTGTGTTGAAGAACAAGGCTGGAAAAGGCTCGTCGTACCTAACTGGACCATATTTTCTATTTTTTTTTTAATGTCTCCTGCCGCGGGTCTCGAGTCGTTGGTCCCGGGACGGGGGTAGGAACAGGGGGTGTGCTTTCAGGCTAGCTGTCCCGCTTACCCTGGTCACTCACTGTCTTCAGGGAAGCGTGATGGAGCCTCACTCATGTGGCCTGCTTTTATATCAGAGACCCGTTGAGGCCCTTTCGGGTGCCCCATATGTGATCGTAATTGGTAATAAGAATGGAGCACATTTCTTGTTAGAGTCTTCGTTCTCACACGGTCTCTCGGATGATTCCAGATGAGAAGCTTGAACTCTCGGCATAGCATCTACTTACGTGTGCGTGCATTCTTGATGGAACCTCGATCTTGGAAGGGTATTACCGCGAAGCATAAATGCGGTAGTCTGTCTACCTAGCCAGCTGTCAAGCGCGGGAACAGTACTCAAATTGCATGGCATTTCATCAAAGTACATTACCTACCTACTACGACATCTGGTGATGTACTCGCTGGTCATTTCTCCAGGCCTAGTCCCGGAATTTCGGCCAGCAAGGTTCTCACGTGTCTCAGAGACTCTCAGACTACTTGCTGAGTGGAGACCATGGACAATCCTGGTCAACTTGCCGACGGCCTTGTGCAGTCTCATCTAAGCACGCGAGATAACGTATTCAATCCACCTGAGTAAAACGGCCATTACTATTTGTCAGTGGCCCATGGCCTGGAAAAGAGCCCTTATGACATACACACCTTACCTTGTTTCCCTGGGATTTACTTGGTTTGCCAGTTCTGCCAGTCTGCCCAATGTCCTTATTGGTAGCTTGACATCGACTCGCGAGGCCGTCGCCACGGGGAATATTCCGTTCAGTCCTTATTATATGACTCCGCCTTCTTGCATACTGCATACATACATCGTCTTTGCCCACACTTGCAGCCAGCCTCACAAAAGCCTTGTTTGTATACAAGTACCATACAGCTTGCCCTTTGTGCCTGGTTGGGTATACCCGCCCGTCTTGTCCTTCCCTCTTCGTCCCTACCAATCTGGGAACAAGACAATATCGGCATACCCTCTCCTTGCCTCCAATACACCCACTGGCAGAGCAGGAACCTTCGGGAAGCAGCCAAGGGAAACGGCGACCGTTGCACACCACCCCCCCCCCACGCTCACCCCAGACTAAGAAACGTTGTTATTATTCGCCGTCAACCCGCCGTCCACATTGCACGCAGCCTCTCTTTGTCTATCGATTCATCACATCTTTCCCCATCCATCTCACAACGCTGCTACATTTTGTTCCTGCTGCTTCTTCTACCCACTTGCCTACCACACACACTGCAGTCGATCTCGCTACTGCAGGCACCAGATCTGATCACCACCCACTCAACGGCCACAGGGCGGAGGGCGGCCGACCATGGAGGTCGCAGGTGTGAGCAATGACACCCGCGGGTGGATCATGTGCATCGTGAGCGGCATAGGTGGGTGACCTACCTCAGCAAACATCCTGCACAACCCCCCCCCCAATCTCCCCCTGATGCAAGGCTGAACTGCATTGTTGCTTCAGCCTTGTGATCCATTCATGCCAACCTGTCCCACCGTGGTAGTGGTTTCTGTGCTAACATCAGCCGCCCTCTTCTATAGCCTGTGTCGCAGGCGCGTGTGTCATATATGTCGACTTATTGGTCTGCAAAATCCCTGGGAAACAGGACTTCCGCATACAAGAAAGCAATGCTTTTCTAGCATGTTCGCTCAGTCTGAGCTTCGGGGTCATGGTATGTAGTCACGGTCCACTGGTCTCACCCGCCCAACGAGGCCACTCGCCTTCCTCGAGTCAAGCCTGAATACTAATCGAACCTCGCATAGATTTTCTCGGCGCTGTTTGGTATGCTGCCTGAGTCGAAGGATTACCTAAAGAAAGATGGCTGGAATGAGCAGAAGGCTGGCCTGATCATGATGGCCTGCTTCATCGGAGGCTTCATCGGCATCCAGGTCATATCAAGGTTGATGCACCAGATCATGCCCTCTCACGTTGTCGACTGCGACCACTCACATTCACATGACCATGACGAAACATTAGACGACCCTAAGCTCTTTGACCCCCAATCTCTTCCCGGAAGCCGGCAGCATTCGCGCGTCGGTAGGCCCAAGTTGCGAACGACGTCCACCGGCAGACGGATAACAACCGTCGTCGAGCCCCACACCAACGGCCATACTGCCCACCAACACCAACACCACCACCACCACCCCCATCCACACGACCATGCCTCCGAGTCTACGCCCTTGCTTGGCTCTCAAGCCAACGACCGTTCCTATAGCGAGGAACCTCCCAGCTTGAGGAGACCTGAGAGCAGTCTCAGCCGCCGACCATCCCTTTTGGTTATGCGCGACCGACTCGTCTCCTTCGTCAAGGACACGCCCAAGCACGCCTGCGATGCAGACGGCTCCTGTTTCGGCTACAGCGACCCATGTGGACAAGAGTGCTTCAAACACGTGACCCACCGCGCCTCCCTCGCTCGCCAGAGTTCCTTGACCGGCCTAGCGAGAACGCGTACGTCGCCATTCACGCCCACGGCGCCCGTATTTGAAGGCCCCATCCCGGAGGTTAACAGCGAGGATGACTCAGGTACGCGGTCGCCGATAAGCCCGGCGCCCGTCCCTTCCCAGGCCACGCGCACGCAATCGCATGACCACGACGCGCACGCGCATGGACATGCACACGAACACGAAAATCATTCCCATGAACATCCACACTCGCACGCCGACCATGACGACTTGTCCGCGAGCGACCTCGAGGCGCAAGATACTGGTGCACATCACCATCACGTACCAGAGAACGCCTTCCTCTCCATCGGCTTCCAGACGGTCATTGCCATTGCACTGCACAAGTTCCCAGAGGGTTTCATCACGTACGCCACCAACCACGCAAATCCAAAGTTGGGCTTCAACGTCTTCATGGCGCTGTTTGTCCACAACATCGCCGAGGGCTTCGCCATGGCACTGCCGCTGTACATGGCCATTGGGTCGCGGCTCAAGGCCGTCGCTGTGAGCAGTCTGCTAGGAGGCTTTACCCAGCCGCTGGGCGCGACCATTGGCTGGTTGGTCATCAAATGGTTCGGCTCAGGTAGTGGAGGTGGTGGTGAGGACTTGGGTATCGACTTTACGGCGTATGCGGTCTTGTTTGCGGCGACAGCTGGTATCATGGCGAGTGTTGCACTGCAATTGTTTGTGGAAAGCTTGAGCTTGAATCACAATCGTAACCTGAGCATGACATTTGCATTTTTGGGCATGGTGCTATTGGGGGTCAGTAATGCCATTGCGGGGCATTCTCACTAAAAAAAGACGTTGTTGGGAAAATCGATATTATGAGACCTTGTCAACACACTATTCAACGAGCTGGTTGGTTACTGAGGATGTATCATTTTTTGGGTCTAACTGGCGGGTTTGTCTTGGGGGGGAAAACAACATGACTTTGGCTTTGGGTATTCGGGATCATCATCGGCGTGAAAGCCGGCATCAGTCTCGTGCATGCGCGGCTGGATTCGTATCGCGCTCTTGTTTTTGGTTTTGGCTTAGGAGTCCACTTACATGAGGCTCGGGTATCATTGGGGTGGCGACACGGGAAACATAATCTCATTACATCAGGCAGGGGAGGGCGTTGTTTTTGTTAAAATTCCGATATTGATACCATAGACTCAATACTTACGACGATGCCTGGGAAGATTTTGCTTCTATGGTCACCTTTATTCATTCATATGATAATTTTAAAGAGGAAAGTGCCCATTTGACTGGATACCTAGGTAGGTAATTGTATAGTCTGGCTATGTCCTTTTCCCCTTCTTTTTTCCCCCCTAGTATTCTACAAAGCTCGCGGTAAATGAGAGCCTTTTCCCACCAGTTTCCCTCTCGTGATTCCTTTTCTATATGCGCCATGTCGCCCCTTATTTGTCCATTCTTCTCCCGTAATTATCTGACGCGCCAACCAAATAAAAAAAGGGGTATCATCTCTATCTCAAATGCGGGCAGAAGAAACTCAAAAAGCAAAAGTGTGTGTGCCAGGCTCGAATCGCAAACAGCCACCCCCCCCCCCAGCCCTCCGC